>CAWUFW010023505.1:0-74844 GCA_963921515.1 Calotriton arnoldi
GGGGAACAGGCAGCATATATATGTGCTGGAGAGGCAGATACTGTCCCTTGTGTCCAAAGTGATAGGTCCAAGTCGCTTGCATCTTCTGAATCTGGCCAATCCATGGAATAGCAGCACCAAAACACGCCCACAGCATCCTTCAAATCTTCAACTTCATGACATACATGATTTTGCAACATTGTTGTGGGTGACCAACTGATTTTCCAGCAACCGACTCTGCTCGAAATTCAAAACGCGTCCGTTGCCAGGCAAGCCCATTGTCAATGGGTGCGCACCGATCGGTCCATTGCGGTACAACGCGCGACAGGGGTACAACGCGCACTCTCGCACACATTGAAAGCAATGGGCCGGCCGGAGGCACCGATCGGTCCATTGCAGTTCAACGCGCACAGGTGCCAACGCTGCACCCGCACACATTGAATGCAATGGGCCGGCCGGAGGCACCGATCGGTCCATTGCAGTTCAACGCGCACAGGGGTACAACGCGTACCCGACACATTGAAAGCAATGGGCCGGCCGGAGGCACCGATCGGTCCATTGCAGTGTCTAACGCGCACAGGGGTACAACGCGCACCCGCACACATTGAATGCAATGGGCCGGGCCGGAGGCACCGATCGGTCCATTGCAGTTCAACGCGCACAGGGGTACAACGCGTACTCGCATTACTGGAATGCAATGGGCCGGGCCGGAGGCACCGATCGTCCATTGCAGTTCAACGCGCATAGGTACAACGCGTACCCGCCACATTGAATGCAATGTCGGCCGGAGGCACCGATCGGTCCATTGCAGTCAACGCGCACAGGGGTACAACGCCGTACCCGCACATTGAATGCAATGGGCCGGCTCGGAGGCACCGATCGTCCATTGCAGTTCAACGCGCACAGGGGTACAACGCTGCACCCGCACACATTGAAAGCAATGGGCCGGGCCGGGAGGCACCGATCGGTTCCATTGCAGTTCAACGCGACAGTGGTACTAACGCTGCACCGCGACATCATTGAAAGCAATGGGCCGGCCAGGAGGCACCGCATCGGCCCATTGCAGTTCAACGCTGCGCTAGGTACAACGCGCAGTCCTCGACATTGAAGGCACTGGCCGGCCGGGAGGCATTCCGATCGGTCCATTGCAGTTCAACACGCACAGGGGTACAACGCGCACCGCAGCACATTGAAAGCGCAATGGCGGCCGGAGGCACCGACCGTCCATTGCAGTTCAACGCGCACAGGGGCACAACGCGCACCCGCACACACTGAAAGGCAATGGGCCGGGCCGGAGGCACCGACGTCCATTGCGGTATCAACGCGCACAGGGGTATAACGCTGCATCCAAGCACATTGAAGGCAATGGGCCGAGCTGGAGGCACCGACGTCCATTGCAGTTCAACGCTGCATCAGGGGTAACAACGCTGCACCCGCGACACATTGAAGGCAATGCGGGCCGGGCCGGAGGCACCGACCGGCCCATTGCAGTTCAATCAGCATAGGTGTTAACGTTGCACTAAGATTACTGAAAGCAATGGGCCGGACGAGGCACGACTGTCCATTGCAGTTCAACGCCATTAGTGGGTATAACGCGTACCGCGATATTGAAAGCAATGGCCGTAATGCACCGATCGGTCCATTGCGGTACAACGCGCACAGGGGTACAACGCGTACCCGCACACATTGAAGGCAATGGGCCGGCCGGAGGCACCGATCGGTCCATTGCGGTACAACGCGCACAGGGGTACAACGCGCACCCGCACACATTGAAGGCAATGGGCCGCCGGAGGCACCGATCGGTCCATTGCGGTTCAACGCGCACAGGGGTACAACGCGTACCCGCACACATTGAAGGCAATGGGCCGGCCGGAGGCACCGATCGGTCCATTGCGGTTCAACGCATCACTGTACATGTGACTGGCATAGGTCAGCATGCCTGTCTCAGATGGACATATGCC
The DNA here is from genome assembly GCA_963921515.1 of Calotriton arnoldi. Taxonomy (NCBI): domain Eukaryota; kingdom Metazoa; phylum Chordata; class Amphibia; order Caudata; family Salamandridae; genus Calotriton; species Calotriton arnoldi. The sequence goes on from CAWUFW010023505.1 coordinate 1,941, forward strand.
AGCCACAGATAGCTCCCAGGGAGTGAGGGGCACACCTACATCACGACAGCCTGTCCAAACCTTATCATAAGGCATGTAAGGCTGCATTTCCTATTGTGTGTATGTTGGTGTACATGTTGTCCTGTGGGTGTCACCTGTGGGCAGCCACCCCCAGGCTGTGCACGTGTTCATGGGGACAGGATCCTGGGTGTTACGTGTACGTGACCACTGTGATGTGCAACTGTTCATATCTGTGCATGTGTCATGGTCACATTTCACAGTGGTGTTTGTGTATGTCATGTCACATACCCCGTGAGTCCCATGTGGGACGGTATGTTTGAGCCAGGGTGTCCCAGTGGCACAATAGTGATGGCCCTCCACAGTCTTTGTGCATGTAGTGTTTACAATGTCTCTGATTTCATGTGCACAATGGGAGACAGTCTCCACATCCACGTTGTGTGTGCATGGACTCTGATGTTGTGCGTGTGTGTCACAGACGTCCATGTCTGTCCTGCCATGGCAAGTGTGGCCACTACCTGTGGGGGTCATGTTTGTTTTGCTGTGGTGTACACATGATACTCCAGGTGATGCCAGTGTCCATGTGGCATTACAGGGTCCCTGGGAATGTGCCTGTCGTTGAGCTGTGGTGCCTGGGGCACATCTGTCCTCACATGTCACTGTGGGGGTGACTGTGACACGGCATCATGATATCCAATGGGCCAACCTGGGACAAATTGATGCCACCTGTAGGACCGTGTTGACAGATGTTGGCCATGTATGTACCATACATGTCGTTCCGGTACTGCACACTTCATGTAGTTGTGCCTCATGATGATGTATGTTGGGATCTTGAGTGTGTTCAATGCCGCATATGTGGGGTGACTGACGATCTTGCTTACTTCTCCTCTGCACTGCAGGGCTCCTGCTGTCCATCGGCCATTCCCAGACCTGGCAACGATGGTGGAACGGGACAGCATCCGACGGTACCGCTTCACCAGGCAGCTGATTGAGGATTTGGCAGTGCAGTTGTCCCCACATTTGCAGCCTGGCCGGCCGTATCCTACAGCGCTGACCCCCAAGGTGAAGGTGATGGCAGCCCCACACTTCTTTGCCACCGGTACCTTCCAACATACTGTGGCGTCTGCTGGTGGGATGTCACAGACCATGTTCAGCCGTGTGCTCCGCGATGTTTTGGCGGCAATGTTGCTCTTCCTGAACCGGTACATCTATTTCCCTAGATCATGCGACGACTCACTGACGTGAAGAGTGACTTTTATGCCCTGGGGAGGATGCCGCATGTAATTGGCTCCATTGATGGGACACATGTGGCTTTGGTACCACCACAGGCCCAGGAGCAGGCCTACAGGAACCGCAAGCACTACCACTCGGTCAATGCACTGGTGGTGTGTCTTGCAGACATGACCATCACACACGTGTGTGCCCGTTTCCCTGGTTCAGCACACGATGCCTTTGTGATGAGGAGTAGTCGCATCCCCAGGATGATGGCACAGATGCAGAACCAGCGTGCCTGGCTTGTCGGTGTGTACTGACTTTGTGCCATTGTGTGTGATCTGATCTGTAGTATTCCGCCCACTTTTCCAAGTCAGCTGATGTGCACTTGTCTGTCCGTAGGTGACTCGGGATACCCCAACATGCCGTGGTTGCTGACACCCCTCAGGAACCCTGTGACACCTGCCCAGATGCGCTACAATGAGGCACATGGTCGGACCAGGAGAGTGATTGAGCGGACCTTTGGTCTCCTGAAGAGCCGCTTCCGCTGCCTGGACAAGACCGGAGGGTCCCTCCCATATGCCCCTGCGAAAGTGTGCAAGATTATCATCGTCTGCTGCATGCTACACAACCTGGCAGTGCGGAAGGAGTTGCCTCTCATCCAGGATGACGATGACCAACATCCGCCACCTGTGGAGGATCCTGGCCTGGACCACGATGCCAGTGACGATGATGATGATGATGGTGTTGGTGATGTCCGCACACAGCTCATCACCAACTTCTTTAGCTGAATGTGAGTATCCTGAGGTGTCATGTGAATGATGTGAGTTGGCATGATGTGTGGGTGGGGCTCTGGCGCTGTTGGAGTGTGTCCATGGGCTACTTGACTGGATGTGTGTTGCGATGTGTGGTTACAGGTGGGCTGTACTCCCCAACAGTGTTGACATGCTAACTTGGTTCTGGGTGGGTATCTTGTAACATGTATTGTGCATGAGTTTTGCTGTTCTGTCCTGTACTGCATTGCTTTTGACTGTGTGTCATTTCTGTCCTTCACAGGGTACTTTCAGATTCGTTTGGTCAACTGTGTCCACCGACGACGTGATTGCACATCCAGGCTGGTAGCTGTTGTGTCCCTACAGGTGATGTGCGCCACACCCATGGACTTCCTTCCGTCTACAGTTGTTGACTGCGTGCCCGCTACCAGGTGGGGTTACCTTGCATCTGTAGTGGTTACGGCATGTTGCTACTGTGTAATAAACCTGTGCTTCACTTAGTGATGTGCGTTGTCTGTGGTCACACATTTGACTGCCATTTGCTTACTGCACCTGTGGGCTACTTGACTACAACTGGGAATGGGTGTGGTGTCTGTGCATTGCACCGTCTTCCCTGGCAACATCAGTGTAGGCAATGAGTCAGATGGCCTAGGTGTGTATGTGTTGTGTAGCCCTGGTGGTGTGTCTCCTCATATGTGTCACGTTGCCTGTACTCACATGCCTGTGTTGTCCTTGCTGTTGCAGTTCGCATACACAGTGTAATTTTGCAGTTCATCATCCCCATAACAGCACCCACGTTGGAATCACGACAGAGGCAAGTATGGTGTATTAGTGTGTTTATTGTGATACATTTGTGTTAATAGTGCATAGGATGGGTTATGCTGTACATGAATCTTGCAATCCCAAGTTCCTAGGTGAATTGAAAGTCCAGGTAGACAGGATCCCCAGTATCGGGGCCACAGTTGTCTGACACATTGGTCCAACTTGTACTCCCCATGCAATGTGTGGGAGTAGTGTTGCCGTCAACAGGGTGAACAGTCTGTGCACAAAGGCGAAAATCCAGAACAGGTTCAGGCTTCCTGGGAGTTGCGCTTGGCCATCAGCCTCTCACTTTCCCCTCCTCGGACGACCCCTCTTCTTGGGGGCCCTCAAGTGCAGGCTGCTGCGGTGCAGGGGACTCTCCGCCAGAGTCCTCCTCCCTCCCTGTGGCAGTTGCAGTTTGTTCGGTACCAGATGTTGTTGGCACACAGGGAGGTGTGGACTGGTTGCTGTTCATCTGGCGGAGGCATTGTAAAATGTCCCTGTGCACCGCCGTCATCTCATGCAGTACATCCCACTTGGACTCCACGCGGGACATGTGTGAGTCCACACGTGACATGTGTGACTCCACGTGGGACATGTGGGAGTCCAAGCGGGCATGATGGGCAGCCTGCTGCTGTTTGATGTCTCTGAGGAGCCCCACTACCTGGCTGAGCTCTCCGGTGCTGGACTGGTACGCATCAGCTATGCGTACCAGTTGTGGGTCTTCATGCACACCAGCAACGTCTGCAAGCAGCGACCTCTGTCTCCCACCCCTCCCACCACCCCTGCTGACATGTGCAGTGTGTGCAGTTGCACGCACAGATAACCCTGGTCCACCTTGGGGGTTGGTGGTGGTGGTGGTGTCCATGGCCCCAGGTTGGTCCAGGGTCACTGCGCTGGTGTTGCTCCTTATTCTGTCCATGTCGGCAGGGATGGTATTCGTGGTGACAGTCGTTGTAGGGGTGGGTGCAGGGAGTGCAGCTGGTGGTCCTGCTGGTGCTGCAGCTGGTGGTCCTGCTGGTGCTGCATGTTGACTTGCACCGGATGTGCCAGGTTGTTCATCGTCCAAGGAGGACAGAGGCTGTACGACGCCAGTGAGCTCGGCATCCTCTTGAGCCTGGGACTGGGACTCCTCAGCGTCTGCTGCTGTGTCCCCATCATCACCTGTTTTTGGGAGACACAAACAATGTATGTCATGTTTCTGCAGGCATCAGTGGTTGACACACCTGACAGTTGTGACTGTGCCTCTGGGTGCGGGCCTGTACATTGCATTGTCCTAAGTCGTCACAGTCAGGGGTTGATATTGGTGTGGCACATTGTCCTGCATTATTTGGGCATTTCTATGTATTTTCTGGGGTGTGAACATGGTCTGCATTGCTTGTGTTTGGTTGACAGCCAGACCTCCTTCCCACCCAGCCAGCCAGTCAGTTATCCCACCATGGAACGTGCTTGCGTTGCAGGGAGTGTAAGTTGTCTCTCAGGATGTCAGTCAGTGGTGTCCTGCTGTTTGTTGGTGCACAGTTGGCAGCAGGTCTTTGTGCTCCCCACAGCAGTAGCCAGTGTCAGCCATCTTGTGAGTCCTTCTCCACTCCCTGTGATGTGAGCATGGTTCAGGGTGGTGTTGATGGGACAGTTGTGGGGGTGAGCTATGTCTGTGACTACGACTCCCATCATGCCATTGCCTCCACCCCACTTGCCAGCATTCCCATACTTACTTGCTTTTGTGTGGAGTTCAGTGGGTGTGGGTGTGAGGGCAATGGCAAGATGGCTGACAGTGGTGTCCTGCTGTTGGTTGGTGTGCAGTACCCAGCATGCCCTTGTGCTCCCCACGACACAGCAACAGTGTCAGACATCTTTGATGGGCCTTTCCACTCTCTGTGGGATGTGCATGCGTGAGTGTGAGCTTGCTGGGCCATGTGGTGGGGGATGTAGGGCTGTGAGTACGACTCCCATCATGCTATTGCCTCCTCCCCTTTCCCAGCATGCCCATGCTTCCTTCCTTTTGACTCTGCTTCCCTGTGGGGTGGGCTGGCTGTGCTGACAGGATGGCTGGGAGTGTTGTCCTGGCAGTTGTTTGGCTAAGAGTCCCAAGAGTGTCCCTGTGCTTCACACAACATAACCCAGGGTGGTGGTGCTTTGTGGGATCTTGTGTTAGGATGGAGGGCATTGCATTCTACCAGGTGGGTACTGTGGAGTTTGTGTTGGGGAGGGTGTGAGGGGAGGTGCTGGTGACTATAGTCAGTGCTGCAAGTCCCCCTTCCCACCCAGCCAGCCAGATATCCCACCATGGAACGTGCTTGCATTGCAGGGAGTGGAAGTTGTCTCTCAGGATGTCAGTCAGTGGTGTCCTGCTGTTTGTTGGTGCACAGTTGGCAGCAGGGCCTTGTGCTCCCCACAGCAGTAGCCAGTGTCAGTCATCTTGTGAGTCCTTCTCCACTCCCTGTGATGTGAGCATGGTTCAGGGTGGTGTTGATGGGACAGTTGTGAGGCTGAGCAATGTCTGTGACTACGACTCCCATCATGCTATTGCCTCCACCCCCTTCCCAGCATGCCCATGCTTCCTTCCTTTGACTCTGCTTCCCTGTGGGGTGGGCTGGCTGTGCTGACAGGATGGCTGGGAGTGTTGTCCTGGCAGTTGTTTGGCTAAGAGTCCCAAGAGTGTCCCTGTGATTCACACAACATAACCCAGGGTGGTGGTGCTTTGTGGGATCTTGTGTTAGGATGGAGGGCATTGCATTCTACCAGGTGGGTACTGTGGAGTTTGTGTTGGGGAGGGTGTGAGGGGAGGTGCTTGTGACTATGGTCAGTGCTGTGAGTCCTCCTTCCCACCCAGCCAGATATCCCACCATGGAACGTGCTTGCATTGCAGGGAGTGGAAGTTGTCTCTCAGGATGTCAGTCAGTGGTGTCCTGCTGTTTGTTGGTGCACAGTTGGCAGCAGGGCCTTGTGCTCCCCACAGCAGTAGCCAGTGTCAGCCATCTTTTGAGTCCTTCTCCACTCCCTGTGATGTGCGCTTGGTTCATGGTGGTGTTGATGGGACAGTTTTGGTGCGGGCAATATGTGTGACTGCGACTCCCATGATGCTATTGGCTACACTGACTTGGCCAGCATACACAGAATTCCTTCCTTTGAGTGGTCTTCACTGTGTGTTGGTGTTGTTGTGGTGGCTACATGTGTGGATGTGTTTGTTAGTTCTATTTGTGCCACTGCCTAGCTGTAGTTGTGGTTGTGTTTGTACATGTGTTGGCACAGTTGGATGTGACTTTTTTGATGGCATGTGTTGTGTTTCTCTGACTGACATACACATTTTGGGATGATTCTGTTCTGGTTGCTGTGTGATTGCTATGAGTGCATGGTTTGACTCTCCCCTTGACAGTGATGTGTGTGTGTTTTGTGGCAGTATATTGTGTACATTTGTTGTGTACTCACCAGGCTCTGGGATGTTCTCTAGTCCATATACGCTCACTGGCGGAAGGATGGCCCGCACCTTCTCCTCCCAGGGCCTGAGGTATACTGGCTTGGCAGGAGGGCCACTGCCGGTGTATTGGCTGATGAGGTAGTCTTTCTTGAGCAGCTCCCGGACCCTCCTGCGCACGTCATACCACCTGTTCTGGATGTAGTCTTTGTGCGCAGACATGGTGATTGGGCGTTCACCCTGTTGATGATCCTCTCCCACATCTTGGTTTTCTGCGACATGGGGGTCTGTTGGACCAATGTGCCAAACAGCTGTGGCTCTACCCTGAGGATCTCGTCTACCAGGACTTCCAATTCACAATCTAGGAACTTGTGATTCTTCTTGGGGGGCATGGTGATGGGTGGTGATGGTGAGTGATGTGTGTGTTGGTGTGCAGGTGAGGGTGTGTGAGTGTGTGTTTTGCTGGGTGTATGTGAGGTAGGTATTTGTTGGTGTGCTGCTGGTGTGTGGCTTGTGTGAGGGATGAGCTGTGGGTGTGTGGTTGCTTTCTCTTGGGTGCTGGCAGTGGAATGGCATTTGCAAAGGCTCATGGTAGTGATTTGTGTCCTTTATATAGGTGGAGTTGTGGGTGTGTCTTTGTTCTCTGTCCCCACCCCCCAGTATTTATTGGCTTGGTAATTGCTTGTTTGGCCTTTTTTTGGGTGATTTTTCCTTTGTGTTGTTTGTGTATGTTGGAAACGTTCTTGTGACCGAGTCGGACCCTGCATTGGTCTCGTACGGTGTTTTCCGCTTCGCTCACGCTGTGTTTGTGCAGTTTTCTATGCTGCGTACGCGTCGGTCGCGGTGTATTGTGTTGCTTCGGCTCGGTTTTGTATGCGTGTCGGTCGTACGGCTTGTCCTCCGTCCGACTCGGTCGTGGTTTTCGCGCCTTGCATCGTACTTTGCGGTTTGGAGTTGGCGGGTACGTTTCGGTCGGATTTGTTCCGGGTGCGTGTCGGTCGGTTGGATTCGCGTGTTTTTCCGGCCGAATTGCTATTTTCCGTGCGGCTCGGTCGGTCGACTTGGTTTCCTTACGTGTCGGTCGGATTTATCGCGGCTTGCATCGTACTTGGCGTGTCGGGCGCCACGGGTACGTGTCGGTCGGTAATTTTTCCGGCTCCGAGTCGGTCGGTGCTTTTTCCGGCCCGAATCGGAATCGACCCCTTAGTGTAGTGCCACGCCCGCCATGCCACTCCACGCCACTCCACGCCACACCACACCACACCACATTAAAAAGCAGAATGTGCATTCATCATACTTTGCTTAGTCATGCTGCAGTCCTGGGTATTGGGGTAGCTGGGAGACTACCCCAGCTTGACAGGCACTGCACTTGTGAGTTTTCTAAATTAAACAGTGCTGTAAATTCTTCAAGATTGTTAGTATTATGCTGTGGACGGTGAGTTGGTCATTTATATTAAGTGGTGAATGGCCACCATCTCAACATCTTTTGTTTAATTGATGGAGCTAACAATCAAGAATGTTACCGTATTGTATGCCTAGAGACACTATTTATGAAGAAAAACATTTTGAGATAAGACGACAAATGCACAGAAACATGTAATATAAATGCTTGGCTCTAGTGCAGTGGATTTTTGTGATTGTTTTTAACATGGTTTTGTACTTTGCTCATGGCAATGACATACCAGCCAACTCACACGGTGCCACCGTGTGACACATAATATCGGCTCCCACCACAAGGTCTCCTGGTGAGGAGCCAATATCACATAGTGGCAGGGAAAACGAGCTGAGAACCACTGTAAATAGTAGTTTTCCAGCTCATTTTCAGAGGCTTTGAACTGCCGAAGTCCATTAAGGTGTGTGAAAACACCCCAGGACATCGGCGCCAGCCTCAGCAAGCTTTTTTTGTTTATGGAGGCGGGGGCTTGAGGGCAGGGTGGTGTTCATTAGTGCCTCTTAGGTACTTCTCGGCACGGCCCTCCCCCACCTCACACAGTGAGATTGTTCTTCAAGTTGGCAGGTATGCAATGATGTTTTTCATTCCATAAAATGATTAAATTACATTTAGAGTGTATATACTAAAAGCATCTATCATAACATAAAATAGGTGTGGTCCTGAGGAATAAAAAGCTAAACTTACCATGTTCTTTATACAAGTCCTTAATAAGAGGAGGTGCCGGCCGGCCTGCAAAACTGTCACCTTGGTGAACATAGGCTTCCTTCACGATCTGTAATCCATTTATTATTACAATTTTCATACTTCCAATATGCATGCCGATAATTTCACCATACTTTTCTGACAACTGAAATATATGTAAAATATTTTAATTAGCTTACCGAGTATAGAATGTTCCACGTAAAGGATTTACTTACACCAAATTAATTGTTTTCCAATCTACGATAGCCTCAAATATGACTGCTGCATTACAGTATATGATGACAGGTGTTGCTGAGCTAAAATTTTCCCTACGACCTTGGCCAAAATCTGTTTACTTATCATTGGGGCCAATCAACCAGCAATATCTTAAAATATATTTTGGAGTGACAATTAATCAAATAAATTGTTCAATAAGAGCCACATAGTCTAGGAGTCTTATCTTCCATTCAAAAAGTCACAACATCTTTCTCTCTCTCTCTCTCACGCTCACTCTAAGTGGGTGGCATAATCAGGCACAACACAAATGTATTAATTAAAGCCAAAAAACATGTAATAGGAGATTATGGAAAAATTCTCTCTGTATCTGTAGGTAGGCGTTTATTTCTTCTTGTGTGCATATATATAGTCATCTTTATGTAAACCTAAATAAAATTTTTGGAATACATTGATAAATGCATCTTTGCCTATAACATAAAACCCCTGAGGGTTTAAGATTACTAGCACATTCTTTAGCTTACAGTGCCAATATATGGCCCAAATTCTCAGTATTCCGAAAACAACCATGATATTACAAGCGAGCAGCCTTAGGTCCTTTATACTGAAGCCTTTTTTAGCAATATCTTAAATGCAACTAGTTTAGAATAGCGTGCTGCTTCTTGTGGACAGGGATATTGAATCTGAAGTGTCATGCTCGATCCCCAGTGCTCAGAGGAGCTACCTAATTGCTCTATCGCAGACTCCAGTCTATCCTAGAGAAATGCCTTGAGAGAGACATCACCATACTGTTGGGGGACCTCAATGCCTAGATTGGAAACAACAGCACTTGTAACAAAGAAGTCATGGGCAACCATGGCCTTAGCAACATGAACGAGAATGGTGAAAGGCTTGCAGATCTCTGTGCCCTGAAAAGTCTTGTGATAGGTGGTAGAGTATTCCAACACATTAGAATACACAAGGCAATGTGGGTGTCATCAGACCATTCAACAGAGAATCTGATCGACCATGTCCACATTGTAGTCCGGAGGACCCTGTAGGATATGAGAGTGATGAGACAAGCAGATGTGGTGTCGGACCATCAACATGTCGTTGCCAGCAGGCTAAAGCTAAAACTGAAGAAAGCATGGATGGAACTGACAAACCAGCACCAGTGATATAACACCATCGTCCTCAAAGATGCACAGAAACGGAGTGAATACTCAGTCACCCTCAGTAACAAGTTTCCAGTCCTGCAAGAACTAGAGGACAACAGAGACCCAGCCGAAAACCAGTGAGAGAAGATCAGAGAAACAGTAACATCAACCTGCCAGGAGGTACTGGGTGCCAAGAAACACCAGCATAAATATTGGATCTCCACTGAGACTCTCCACAAAATCCAAGAGAGAAAGGAAAAGAAAGCTGCAGTCAACACCAGCCGTACAAGAACAGAAAAAGCAAAATTTCAAGGGGAATAGAACAAAACCAACAAGGAAGCAAAGAGAAGCTTAAGAGCAGACAAGCGAAGATTCATCACTGGTTTTGCCACAGAAGCCCAGGAAGCAGCAAGCCATGGAAACTTGAAAGAACTCTATAACATAATGAGGAAATTCTCCGGCAGATACAGTAAGCCAGAAAGACCTGTTAAAAGCAACCCATCATGTAGTCGCCTTTAGACCATATGCAAACAAGGTACCGCACGCAGGCTAAAAAGTTAGATAAGTTTTGTCGTAAATGGCACTCACACACTAAGACGCATGTGATCCCCTGGCCAGAGAGGGGACCCTTCAACTTCAATATAATAGAACCCACAAGGACACATATTCGGACCAAGTTTGTAGGGCAGAAGAAGGCTAAAAGAGAGGCATTGTTGCGTGTCAATGGGTAGGAAGTCCCTGATTCCCATCCATGGCAGCCGGCCCAAAGCATCCAAGTGATCCAAGGGAGAAGGGGGGGGGCGACGGGAAGGAAAGGGGTTCCATAGATGACCATTGCAGCCCAATAACAAGGTGCATGGGTACGCTCACCACTGCACCCAGCTTGTAGACTCAAATAGCACAGAACCTCACGAACATTGTCCAAGGGAGAAAGAGGCCCGATCCCTGGCATTGCCACATCCGAATCGCACAAGACCACAGAGCAGCTTCTGAACACCCACAGGTATGCAGCATTATAACCAACACTACATGAGACCTTAGGAAGAAGCCCAATAGCCTGAAGGAAGAAGCCCAAACATGAAGCTTCCAGAAATAGGGCGTAGGCAAAACACCCAACTCCACTAGGGAAAACCTTGTTGCACGCCACGTGCAGGCACTTGAGGGGCACACATGTGTCCTCAGGACACATGGCAATTGCCCACAACCCCCAAAGTGAGACATGCCCCCTTCATTTCACAGTGCTTCGCACATGTGTAGGTCAAAAGTTACCATCCTCATCAGTAAAACTACACACACACACACACGTTAGGAAAAGTATGGTATTAGAGGGCCGGCAACACCCATAAAACACTGGTTAGTTAAAAAGAGTGATACATGCACCCACGAAAATCCCCCCACTAAAACACCCAACTCTGTCGGGGAGAGGGGGGGGTGCCAAAATGACCCACAAAGGCAAAACCCAGGTGCTCCATGACTAAATGTTCACTGTCTCCTTAATATGACTCCCCAACTCGGGCCACCTTCATGTACCCCACTGGAAAGTTATGCAAAATGAACGTACTGAATGTTCCCCAAAAGGACCGGCACAGGAATTTCCAAGACCATAATGATAATGATGCATGTTGTTCTAAAAGCTAAACTACAACCCACAGCTCTTATTCAGCAGGTCTGCAATCAAGCCTTACATGCACCATCTTTACTGCCGCCCACCATCTCTCTTCAGTAACAACCTCCCAAGTCCAAATGAGGCCCAGGAGTTCAAGCCAAAAAGACCACAGATTATTTTTACCGACAATGTTTTGACAACAGACTCTTTACACTGTCCAAGCAAAGACACCCCCAGACACCAGAAAGCTGCAGACAACCCCTCCAGACACCATCCTAAGACCTGCAATGTTTCAAAAGCTACGTAGTATTGCACCTTTGTATATCGTTTGCTTAGCGTGTGTGTGTCTGTATCCTTCCACAGCGAGAAGTCTGCCTAGTCACATGGAGCCTATCTCAACATTCCCAAAGCACATGCATAGGGACCTTTCCCACCTCACTTACACTGAACAAAACGCTAGTATTCCGCACACACTCTACAGTGCGTTCTTGAACGACACATCGTAACAGCACATGCCCGCTGTGGGAACCCAAACATTGGCTAGGTCATGCTATGTCTGCTCGTTGGTACCCCACTCTGTGGTAGCAGACAGACCATACTTATCACAAAAAATTGCCCCCGAAAAAGCAAAATGTCTCATCCACCTGTACCTATGTAGGATTAGGGCCAAGATACAACCCAGTAGAATTGAACCCAATAGAGTAGTGGTAAACATCACCCAGTATGAAACGAACCCCACAGCATTGCACCTCTTTACTGAGCCTAGCTAAATTCAAACTGAGCTAAACAGGATGCGCAGGTAGGGCACCATAGGGCAGGACACTGTTTGGCCCGAGATTTTCCAGAGAATAGGTTCTTGGAGGTAGCAAGACCACTGCATCAGTCACAAACCTGTCTGCTCACAACTCTGCCTGTGGTCCCAGGATGGCCCTTAGCGTATCTGGTTCAGTATTCATTAATAACAAGTGGACCCCAGGCATGGAGTTCCAGTGCAGGGCCATTCACATCGATATTGCAAGGGGACATGAGTCTAGAAGGGAAGGGTTGAATGCCAGCATAGATACCCCATGTCGGGAAATCTGGGACACTGAGACAGATAGGTACACGTAGCTAGAAGGGAAGGGGCAACTGCTAATTGTATGAAAACTTACACTGTATTCTTTGTGTTTCAGAGGCAAAGGAACAATCCCACTCGTCACCAATAAAAGTTGTGGAGCAATACTGCACGTACCGAATCTGCAATGGGGCACCTCCATGTTCACAAAAATCTACTAGCAGTGCGGCGAGTTTGCCTACACCCATCTCGTCCCTGGATGGCGGGCATCTGCACCCTCATAACCATACACACCCCGAACCTGGTCATCCCTTAAGAAGATCTGTCCGAGTTGTTCCAACATCCGCTAGAGAAGAAAACAACTCTATTGCATCAAGCTCGAGAAAAAAGAACTGCTGATTACTTTGGCTTGGTTCTGTACAAGGATATTCTGGAAGAATTTAGAGGCCTGCCCTGCTGCTTGAGTCCTGTTCTACCTCTTGAAACGTGGACTACCAGAGTGACTTCAAGGTCCAGTTGTCTGGCCTCCTGATCCGAGCCTGAGGGACAGAAGAGGCTTCCACTATCTTGAACCCACACCTGGACCCAGCCTGAGTGAGTCCTCCCACTCCAAGGGCTGGCCCTCCAGTCCGGGACCCTTGAAAGTGGCAGCAAAGGTGCCCAGATAGCCTAAATTCTAAACTTAGAACTAAAGTGAGTAAAAACTGCCACAAGAACTGAGAGGAGACCGGGACCAACCTGCTTGTTTATCCACCCAAGGTGCATCGTCGTCAGCCTGACTTTGCGGCTGCTCCTGCTTCGTTCTTCTCACCTAAAGCATTGCCCTGCTACACTTCTACCTTCTCAGAGACTTTTTGTTGCGATTTCTTCTAAGTCCAAAGGTAAGCGCCGCCCGGGCCCAATCAACTTCTTGTATCCAACTCGCGCTCCATCGCTGCTGACCATATTTTTTTAGTTTGACTCGATCTTGCGCGACTACATATTCACGGTTGGCACATTGATATTTTAGTCGCTAGTTATTACCATTAACTTTAAAAATGTATAACTTTGGTTCGATGATGCTGTCAAATCATTTATTTACTCTATTTTTCTAAAGTGGTTTGTCATTTTTCTTGTGTTGTTTTCACTTTATTACTGTTTGTGTGCTGCATAAATACACATTAATTCTAAGTTAAGTCTGACTGCGTTTGTGCCAAGCTACCAGAAGGTTAAGCACAGGTTAATATAGTAACTTTTCTGGTTCACCCTGACAGGGATTGTGGCTGATGCTTGAGGAGGGTTAACATCCCACTCAACCAACAACCCAATTTGTCACAGACTTTTGTATAAAATGAGCAATGGTTTGATTGAGGTCAAGTCATGGTGGATTCTGGATCACCAATTAGTATTATGGCAGAGTGAACATTTCGTAATTTGTGGCATAACGTTGTTCTGGAGCCATATGATGTAAATCCCAAAGCATTAGGTGATATTGATATACAATCTTTGGGTTTATTTCTAGAGGTTATGTGGATTCTCATTAGATATTTAATAAAACCCCATTACCCTAGAAGCTGAACGGAAGAGTAACAGGAAACCTTTGCTTCCTCCAGTAAGTCCAACATTGATTGGTAGATGTAGTCTCACGAGAGGGAGGCCTTCTACCACATCTTGCAAATGAAAATAAAGGAAGGTGGTGAGATTCTAAATTTTAATTCTTCTTTTTGTATTTGATAGATACTTTGATTTTATTTTTAAATAGTTTAATATATCATTCAATTTGAACATAATGAAAAAAATTATAACATGGATAAGAATTTAGTAAAAATAATGTGAATTTATACATACAAATCTTAACTAAATCTATAAATTCATTGTTAGTGAGTATTGTATACAAAGCCAAATATAAATACGTTTTTTCATTCTCATACATATATTTTTTTAAAGGATTTAGACAAATTATATCTTATTCAGCACTCTGGAAGGGTTGCAGTCCCAATAATATCATAACAGAAAGCTCAACACAGAGCGCATTGAAGACAAGCATAATCTGCTGACCTTTCAGCATTACAATTAAGGTGAATGGAAACCTACCAGAGCACATAATATTATTTCATCTCTCAGAATGAAGTCAAGATGGCCATCTAATGGTCTTCACGTGGTTATAGCTTTGGTCCATTCCAATGACGTGAATTAGGTCCACCCACACATGGGAGGCAGTGTTTCAATCAGGAGAAGTGCAGGAACGCAGGGTGGTATGAATTAGGCCAGTGGCCAGAAGTGCCAAGCTTTCTAGCACATAAATATGGAAAAATAGCCTTTTTGACCCATGCTTTGACATTTGCAGGGTATTCTTAGCATAAACACTTAGTGAGGCTAGGATCCCCAAGGTCTCCAGGTTTAAAAAATGTGAATGTTTGGTAGGGTTCCCTTATTGCTGACTGACCCAGAGACTGAATAGTGCAGACATTCATGATGGCAACCGAGAGAAAATTAGGAGTTATTTTTGCATAGTTCTGATATATGAGCTGGCAGTCAGTGGGCATACCCCATTTTCTTCCCCTTGGGGGCAGACATATTACCTGGTGCTGGAGGGGGGCAATTTCAAGATGATCCAGCACCACACCTCATTCCTTTCCTCATGTTTTTCCCTTGTAGTCTGATGGATTTCAGTCCCCCCTGGGTGGGGAGACTGTGATGTATACCACCTATCGACCTGTCCCAAGTGGGACCGGAAACCCACCAGGCCATCAAAGAAAAGGAAACAGAGTGAGGTGCAGAGTATGCCCATCCAGGCACTGCAAAGCACCCCCCTCCAACTCCTGGAATCAGATCATCTTTCTTCCACATAGGGAGGCAGAATGTGGGAAGCAGTTAATCATCTATCTGCTGGTCTAAGAATGCAAATATCCTATCACTGGTCATTTCGATTGGATTGCTCTAGGCACCAGGGGATTGGAAGAACTGTTGGGGTTTTAGGGGTGAGAGGTATAGCCCGATGCTAGGACAAGTCTGTCACCACGTCATTTTATTTACTATATACCTGGGGCCTAGTGGGCGTTCTGCCCCTCTGGGAAGGCCAGTTGGGTGGTAAGTTGCCCAATTTACCCACCTAGAGGGTTAAAACCATTAATGTCCCACCAAATTTCCCTTTTTTTTAAATGGTATAACTCCTTGGCCTCTCTGGGCTTTCTGCTTCCCCAAGTAAACTGGGGCAAACTCCCCAATCTGTCTCCCATGGGGCCCAGTAAGACTGCTGGTCAATTATGGGTTGAGGCTATCTCCACCCCATTATATTTCAGAATTAAACAAATATGTGGCACCTAGTGGGCTTTCAGCTCCCCGGGGAGGGAGATTGGGGCAATCCCTGTAATCTGCCCTTGGATGTACAGAAAGGCTATTGGAGCCTTTAGGGGTGGGGGGCACGGCCCGATACCTGGGTGGACCGGCCAGCACCCAATTTCTATTTTATAAATGTAAACTTCCTGGTGCCTATAGACAAGGAGAGGGCAGATTGGGGTTAAACCCTACAATCTGCCAACCAGGGGAAGCACAAACACTGTTGACCTTCTTTAGGGGTAGAGTACAGTCTAATGCCAGTTTGGAGTGGAGGCAGATGAGACAGGCAGGCTGGTAACCTTCTATCTGCCTGAGGGGGCACAAAGACTCTTTATGGGTGGGGTTTTGGCCAAATGCATGGGCGGGCTGGCCCCCACGCCATTTCTGTTTTCTAAATGCAAAATTCCATTGTGCCTAGGGTGCTTTCAGCCCATCCACGGGAGGGCAGGTTGGGGATTAAGCCCTCCAACCTGGCCCTGGGAGTAGGGCAGAGAGGCTATTCAACCCTTATGGGGTAGTAGTACAGGCCAATACCAGGGTGGCCGTCCTCACCATAATATTTTTTATAACTAAAATAATTGCTGGTGCCTAGTGAGCTTACTGCTGCCCTGGGGAGGGCAAAGTGGTTTAAACCCCAAATCTTCTGCGGGGGCAGAAAGATTGGTGGGGTTTGGCCTGATGCCTGAATGTCAGGGCCCACACCAAGTTTCATTTTTTATAAGTCTAAAACTCTGTGGAGCCTTATGGGCTTCTGACTACCTTCTCCCCTTCCCTAAGGGAGGGAAGATTGAGTGTGAACTACCTATCTGCCCGGCAGCTGTGACTAAAATCCTAGAGATGCCTTTAAGGGTAAGGGTGCGTTGGTACGACCCAATGCTAGGATGGGCTGCCCCACCCTTTTTTTTGATAAATTAAGAAATCCCTGGTACCTTGTGGGCTTTTTGCCCTCCCTTCCCAGGCAGGGCAGATTGGGGGTAAACTCCCCAAACTGCCCTCCGAGTGTAGAAAAAGCATGCAGCCTTTAGGAGTGGGGGTACAGTCTTAAACCAAGGTGGGCCATCCCCACCCCATTATTTTTTATAATTATAACTGATTAACTTATTCCAAGGTTGGGCTGGAGTATATCTGAGCCTGTTTTTTACTACTGTAGTAGATTTTAATGTATATTTTTTAAATTGCAATGGTCTCATTCTTATGTGTGATGTATGTTTTGTATCATTTTCCACACTCATTTTGAAGTAGTTATTTCCTATTTTCCAATCACACTTGCTTGTTCCTCCCACAAGCTCCACTAAATCCTGTACTTATGTCTGTTCAGATCTATGCCACTAGCTCGTAGATCTCTGAAAATAAAAGACAGGAGAGGCGCAGTTGGATCTCTCCATCAGGAGGTTTGTGAATTGTATTTTGGAGCACATAAAGTGGCGCTACATTACGTTATACAAAATAGCATAGCTTTTGTGACTAAGGCACCATATGTTTTGCCTTCAGCTTCTTCTGCTAGCCATTAAACACTGCAGGTGGCACACTACACTATTTCCAGATGTCGGCATACATTTTTTCCTAATATTACCGCACCGCTGATCCACCCTGGCACTCGTACTTCACCCTTGCATCTCAGTAACCACCCTTTTGCTAAAAAGGAAGGAGGGATGAGCCTGGAGAAAAACCAAATCCTTAGCATTTATCTTACCACTTTCACTGCACCAATGTCAGGCACCACTCGGGAACAACAAACACATTTACTGTATAGCGGGTAATGCCAATTCAACCAATTGTAAAAAGAAAGGCTGAGCCCCCAAAAAAAAAAAATGTAAAAGTTGGGTATGTCTCCTTTGAAGAAACTGTTTTCATCTCACTAATAACCCTGGCATCAGCTTCATTTAGAGGATATCAAGAGCTTCATTCAGAGGGTCTCAAGAGCACTGTATGTCTTTTAAATAGCAGCTTAAATAACAAACAGGCCATTGTTCAGTTTATTGACGACAATGAACTTTGGTAAAACTATTTAATTATTAACATTGGACAGCACACTCCCGCAAATGAAATCTGGACGTTAATCACCTCTTCCACATCAGACACGCTTCAGTAAGTTTTGCACCTTGACTTGACAATCCTTTAAAAATTGTTTCGAAAATGCAGTCAACCTGAAGCATGTTTTTTCCGCAACCATGATCATCATATCAATCTGGCTTGATCTGAAATTCAATGGCACATATAAAAGCCTGACCTCGTTGGGAGTTGGCCACATGACGAGTTTTAATGATGCTTGGTTCAAAGGTTAAACCGGGCCCGTGTGTGCAATCTGACCACTTGCTTTTTGTGAGGCAGCTCTCAGGAATAGCTTTTCACACAGAGAACCCCTGCACAATCCTCAATTACTTTCTCCACATTAAGGGCTGCAAAAGTATAGGGCTTCCGTGTGGGCCTCTTCTTGACACATGAGGAGCATGGACCTACTGCAAGTTGGAGATATGAGGCACTTTATTTGATTTTCCATTTGGTTTAATCTTGGGGATCAGCATTGGACCAATGACAATAAGCGTGTTACACACTACGACATCTTAGTAGTAGCATCTGGCAAATTTTATAAATACGCAGAAAAATAAAATAAATAGACACCCAATAACTCACTAAATACATGCATAAATTCAAGTAAACAGAAATACTCTTGGAGGATATTTAAGGTTTGACAGAGCAGGCACCCCACTGAAAATTGGCAGGTATCCTACTCACTAAGGGGGATATTCACAAGGACTTATCGCTGAGTTATCACCACCTTAACGCATCAAAAGTGGAGATAGATTTAACGCCCCATTCACAAGCGGGTGCAAACTGCAGACAACGCAAGTATTCCCGCGATAACTGCCTCAACATTTACCTCCACGGGTGACACCACCAACTAACCCTAATGAGATGCAGAGTAGGCGTTCCCGTGCAAAAACACACGAAAACACCACTACACCACTTTCATAACGAACTGCCAGATCTGCGATGCGAACCAAAAACAGGCGATAAGCCGCGGTAGCAGCAGGGATTTAACACCTGCCTTCTGCTGGTGTTAAGCAGGACGACTACCTGCAGTACGAAAGGGAGCCCAGCACAGAGCCACATCGGAAGACCCACAGATGCCATGGAGCCAATGATCATGCAGCTCGGAGACCCAAGAGAGCCACAACACACACCGCCCCCACTCCCAGGCCCCCTCCCCCCAAACCCCCCCCTGACAAACACATACCGTGCACGACACAAGAGCCACAAAAAGCGCATGATGTCGCACAATGACAAAAATAAACACACGTGTGGTCAGAAGAATGAGAAACAGTCACTCATCATTGAAGTAACAACCAAAAACTTTATTGAAATACAACACAAAACATCAATGCGGAAGACTCCTGTTGGGTCCGTCCGGGACAATCTTGATGTCACAGCCTGGAAAATAAAGCACAAAATCAGAACGTGTGTCATGCGCACATCAAAGGAGCGAGACACAGAGAATGAAATAAAGGCAGAGAGAGAAAGAGAGAGAGAGAGAAAGAAAGAAAGAAAGGGAGAGAGAGAGAGAGAAGGAAAGGAAGGGAGGGAGAGAGAGAGAGAGAAGGAAAGGAAGGGAGGGAGAGAGAAGGAAAGGAAGGGAGGGAGGGAGAGAGAGAGAGAGAGAGAGAGAGGGAGGGACACTGCCGCCCCCGCGCACCCAGGCACCACTGCTCACCTGCTGCCACCGGTGTGTCTCCAACCACGTGCCGGTATACACTGCAAGCCACCAGGTCTGCAATCTGTAATTGAGGCAAGAGTCAATCATGGCAGAGTCCATCTCACTGCACACGGCAACAACGCCTGTCCGCCCCTGCGCACACATGCAGCCGCACCCTACCACCTCCCGCCAGCCAGCGCTGGCTGTCCGCCCTTGCACACCCAGGCCCCACTGCTCACCTGCCGCCAACGGTGTGTCCACCAGTGGGCACACCACGTGCCCGTGCAAGCTCCAGGCCCCGGTCCCGCCACCATGGCATGCTCCACATCATGCAGACCCGCACCGCGGCCCAGCAGGTCCCACACATGACGCTGAGTCCTGAGGCATCAATGGCAGAGACCACATCACTGCACACGTCATCATCGCAGGCTGCTTACCCGCTCAGCAATTTCGGTGCCACTAACCCTGTGCAACCCCAGTCAGCGCCACGTGGTGGTAGGCCCGTGACGGCCGCAAGGCCTCGGGTGCCACTAACCCTGTGCGCAACAACTCATGGGCCCTTCATGATTGAGACCCGTGGAACGTCCGTCATCCAGTCACCTCCTGCAGTAGGGAATGTGACGTTGTCGGCCCCTTATATTCTTGGGGTCACATAGCCTGTGACGCCTGCGCCGGATGGGTGTGGTGTGTGTGCAAACCTGCCCTCAGGGAGTGGCCGTGACATGCTGACAACTAGACCAGTGACCTGCAGACCACTGGCGTGTAAACCTGCGACATGTGGCTATGTGGCCCCACCCTCAGAGCGTAAGCGGAGTGGTCTGGCCTGGCGTACGCCGGGCCAGCGCAGGGCTTGCAACAATGACTCGGGGGCTCTGGGCGTGGTGCAGTCCATGTCCGGACAAGGAAGTGACTAATGCGTGTGTCCCTGTTGTAGTGTGTACGGCACCCGGAACGCAATTGGCAATGTAGCACACTGTGACTGGAATCTCACTAGATGAGCATCATTGACGTTAGGGGGAATCACTGACCCTACATTCATCCACACATTCATACTTGAATGATGAAAGACATGACACAGCAGTGCGTTCCTGAATGTTTAATGCACATCCAGTGGAGTTTTGCAGCTGGAGCAGTACAGGGCCATGCCAACCCCACTCCACAATATGGGCCCGTGGAGGGCCAGCCAGAGTCCATTGGGGAATGAAAAGTACAGCGGAAGAGGAAGAGTACAGTCCGCAGTCTGGTCGCCGTGTCATTGGTCACCAAACAGGATTTGGCAGTCCATGTCGCGGTCCAAGGTGAGTGCCGCAGAGTGTATCGGGGGTCAGTGGAAGGTCATGGGGCCATGTGTGGCACCAAGGAGCAACAAGCCAGGTGGCGGAAATGAATGCTAGTGCCTCCTTCCGACCTCAAACCCAGCCACGTCCTCGTCCTCGGATGTGTGCCCTGCCTCACCTGTGGGTGTTGCAGTTCCGGCTGCAGCACTTTGTGCCACTGACACATCAGGGGCCGGAGGTGGATTGTCTGCCGCACTGTGTGGCAGTGACACATCAGGTGCCGGAGTGGAAATGTCTGCCGCACTGTGAGGCACTAACACACCTGGGGGCGGAGATGTGGATGGTGTAGGAGCAGCAGCATTCATCTGCGCCACGCCTTGTGGCAGCAATGCCATGATGAAGATCTGCAGGGCATGGTAGATTCCAGCTTCATTCTGCTGATGTGCAGCGGTGGCTGCCATCCTTTCCGCCTACATCCGCACCATGTCCTCCATGAGCCTCCGCATGTGTGCCATCTCCTGGCTGAGATCACTGGAGCCACTCTGAGCGGACAGGTGTTCTTGTCTCCGAGTCATGACTCCAGCGATGTCAGCCAGGGCTCGTTGGAGACCATGGAGCGGCCTGTGGGTGTCCGTTAGGGACTGGAGGTGGTCCCTGATGGGACTCAGACACCCATGGATGGCGTCAAGTTTGGTAGCCATGAGGTCGAACACCACCCGCACCTGCTCAGCCATCTCCCTCTGGCCATCCAACACACAGCGTTGGAAGGCCATGTGTTGTTCGTGGGGGTCCTGGGAGACAGCCGGGGTTATGGGTGCCTCCTGCTGGGTGGTTTGTGGAGTGGGTGGGGTCTCCTCGATGCAGCTGGGCTGCCCTGATCCTGGAGGTAATTGGCGGATGAGTTCCATGATGTCTTGGAGGGCTTCGGTGTCGATGCTGCGGGTGTCCTCCTTGTCATCAGTGAAGAGTGGCTGGGACTGCTCTGCAGAAGGTGTTGACGGTGCCTCTGCAATGTGAAGGGGAGATGCTGTGTTACATTGTGTCCACATGTATGTAGCCGCATGGTACATGTTCACATTCAGACAGCATGGCAATGTACATTGTGACAGTCTGTAGATCAGGGCCATGATCCAGAGTCATGGTGGGTGTGCACTGTGCTCTGCTTGATTGTGCATGTGTGCCATTGTGGCCATCTCCCCCGTCCCCCCAGTACCTGGTGGTTACTCACCCTGTTGCTGTTGTGTTGTGTCATGTCGAGCAGTGTCCGCTCCCCCAGCTCCTGCCACGGTCTCCACACTGATGACTGTCGACACCAGCTCCTCCATGTCATCCAGCTCCAGCTGTGGCGCTGGGCTCCCACCTCCAGTCTGCATTGCTGCCTTCTGGTTGCCTGTGAGTTTCTTCTTGGTTTTCCGCTTGATGTCAATCCATCGCCTCTTGACCTCGTCCATTGACCTCTTGTGCTCTCCGACGACATTCACCTTGTCCACGATGGACCGCCATATTCCATTTTTGGTGCCCAATGACACGTTGGAGGTGACGAACAGTTCTTGATGGTGTTCCATCACCTCCGTGACCAGGATCCTGTTCTCCTGCGGACTGAACCGCCTCTTCCTCTTCTTCTTGTCCTTGCCCTTCCCTGTCCCCGAGGTCCCAGGCTGGTCATCCGGGGTGCTTGTGGGGTTCCGCCCGTCCTCTGCGCCTGCTCCGGATGCCTCCATGGTGCTTCGGTGTTGGTTATTTTGAGTTTGTGTGTTTTTTCTCCTTTTGTAGTGATTTTCCCGCCTGACGTGTGTGTATTGCAGGCCTGGCGCTGCTTATCGCTGATTTCCTCATCGCGGTTTGGCCCATCGCATGTTTTTTTGCGGTGGGGTTTGGGTTTTTATCACCGTCGCAAGTGTTGTATCGCGGACATTTTCCGCGTTTTCAGGAGACTATCGCATGGTACCGGCGTGTTGTGAATTCCACGTTAACACGGGGTTATTTTCCCGCCATGGACTGTGATGTGTGAAGTTGAGTTAACATTTTCTGGAGATGTTTAGCGCACGTTCTTGTGAATATCCCCCTAAGGGTCTTATTCACCAAGGTAAACTTACACGTTTGGTGTAAGGTTAAAAAAAAATTCTATTCACAAACTACGAGCGTAGTTTTACGAGTAGTATCTTTACGACTGCAGAGACTGTCCTATCTTTTTATGTGCGGAGTTCTCTGTAGTCGTACAGATACTACATTTAAAACTGCACTCATAGTTTGTGAGTAGCAAAAAAATAGTCACCTTACACCAAAAGTGTAAATTTACCTTTGTGAATAAGGCCCTAAGCTTTCAGTTGCCCCCGTCATTTAGAGGCGGAGGAACTGCTTAATCTAGGACCAAGTAGCCCATATGGCAAAGGACAACAGTCAGTCAGCATATTAGATTGTCTGGGCAACCCTTCCAATACACATATTTCCTGCCTGAGCCCACTAAGCATGACGTGACAAATTTAGCCAGGAAAAATGCACCATAGCCCCCAAGCACAGCTAGCACTCTGAGTTTGTGTGCCGGCTTTTTTTAAGTTGCAGAAATAAATTCCTGCTTAGGGAACTTGTTTCTGCAACAAAACAAATAAATTACATAGGGCTGCCAAGACAAGGCAGCTGGCCACCATTTATGTTTTGACGAAAGGGCTCCTGCTGCGTTGAATAGAGTACCTTTGTCAAAATGTTCCCTGTCCAAAGCCAGTGGTCAATTGTATCAGGTTAATTGTACCAGTGGTTAAATGTAACAAGAGTTATTTATAGTTATCGGATGTGTGGGCAGGAGATCTGCAAAAAAGTGGCAGATGTCCTCTCCGCCTCTAATGATAGTGTATAGCTAGCTACACTCTAAATAAGGTTGGTGGAACATCCAACACATTTTGGTGGATGTCCCACATCCGCCAAACACAGAAATAACCACCTAAGTCTGTGTCATATGGTCATCATTATTAACTAAGGTTTCTAGTTATGTGCTGCTAATTTTAAGTATTTTCTAATCTGGTGGCACACCTTGCAAACAAGTGCACCTGCATGAAAAAGGCAAACATGCATTTTCACATTCAGACTCAGGGATAGCTGCAGTGTTCTATGCTAAATAGATGCAAGGCAAATTTCTCTCCACAGATACTTATGGCACTCCTCTGCGGAGCTACGCCGCAGTGTGCTGCAGAATGTAGAAATTGTTCAGATGAAATAAAATACTTAGCTCCTTCAGATTTCTATAGGGTTTCTGTATAGAAAGCTATTACAGGGTGTGCTAATAACAACAACATGCAGTAAATATACTCTGGGCTCCTTATGTCCACTGGTCTACTTTTGTATCAATTGCGCACTATGAAGACTGCTATAAATAGAATTTAAAGACACTCACAGAATTGTGAAATGGTAATACAATGTACTAAAATAGAGTTTATGGCCCTTTTAACCCTACTGTTGTGGTGATTCACCTAACCATTGCTGACAACCTGCAAACAAGAAACCGTCAAGGCTCAGATTCAATGCTCTTCATTTTCTGGGAAATAAGATACACTGGGAAACTTTGAATGTTCAGGGTTGCCTTTGTTTTTGTAACAAAGTCTGCTTGCAAACGGATATGCATTTTTTAGTAGTCTTTATACTAAATTACACAGTATACCAATTTTCTTAGTGCTTAATTGTGAAACATCCAAGCCAGAATTTTTTTATACAACTTTATTTTTTGCTTCAATGTTTTTTTTTACCAGGGAATATTTTTAGGGCCCCTCCAGACAGCTTATGCTATCTGGGAGACCTCGCGTTACTAATATTTTAAAGAAGGATTGGCAAAGCCAATAGGTTTCACCTTACAATGGTGCTTACGAACAATCAGGCTTTGCTAGTGCTTCCTGCTGATGCTTTCCCACATCGGGGAAAAATAAAACAAGCATTGGCAAAGTCAGTAGGTCTGGCATTAGCTGCCAGCCTTCTGGCTTTGTCAATGCTTGTCATGGTTTTTGTCAAATGTTATTGCTGTGGTAGCTGCTTGCCTCTAATCAATTTAAAAAATGGCTAAGTATTTTTTGAACTGTAAAAGCACACCTTGCTCCACTTAAAGAGCAGAATGCCCTCACTCACAGTGAACCTAGCCAATGACTGAAATGGGATGACCCACTGCCTCATGTGTATTCTGCAGTAGGGGGAAGAAAAATGTAAATGACATATCAAAGACCAATGGCTGAAGACAGCTGGAAGAAAGTCCCTATCTGTAAGTGTAGTAAACATATAATGTTAGTAAAATGAAAAGGACTTGGTTAATGCAAGACCCAATAAAGCTTGTTGGTCGATGTGAAACAGCATTTGGAAAAAAAAAAAGCACAAAGGTGTATATACATGTATGCATCATGAGGCATGTGCACGTATGCGTCATGATGCTACAGCGGCAACAGTGATGACATATGAGCATGCATGCATCATGACGAAAAGCCCATTTCGTTTTCATTTAAATTTACCATTCCAAGATGGTGGTTGTCAATCTTGGAGCAGTAAATTAAAAAAATATAAATAGTTCACTAAGGTTTGCTTTTGTTTTCTAAAGAAAGGAGCGGCCCAGTTGCAAACTGCAGCTGCCGGGTGAACTAAAAACAATGAATAAATTGAAAAAATTTAAAACAAAAGAAACATAAAAAGAAGGTGACTGCCTGAAAGTAACAGTGAAGCATGCGGGGATGAGGGGTGCATGTAAACACTGAAGAGTGGCTGGAAAAAGAACACCATTGGGCAACAGAGGAGTGGTCAAAGGGAAATAAACACCGAAGACTATTGGGAGCAGCGGGAAGGAGCAACAGAGGAGCTATGTGGGGTTGTTGTTTAAATAAAAATAAAAAATAAAGCCAAACACGATGGGGAGTAAACAGACAGCTTGGGGAGAGCAACATGGAGAGCATAGGAGTTGAGGATGTGAGGGGAATACTGCACATGGAGGAGACAGAACAACAAAACACATGCATATCCATGACATGCTGAAAACAACAAAGTATTTTGCTGGTGTGGGACCCAGTCATCAAGTCAAAAGGATGGTAAAGAATCTATGCTTCAGGACAGGGACAAATACAAGAAGAAAAAAGAAAACCATTGAATAAGATGCAAGCAAATGAGACCGACAAGAAAGCGAGCTACTGGAAAGCAATTGTTTGACCAAAACCCATAGTAGTATTGGCATTGTCCACAAAAAGCCTGCCACCACAGATTACTAAAACCCGTTTTATAGGGCAGACCCAAAAATCTACATGTAGAAGCAATACAGAGTGAGTGGGTCTTTGGTCAGTCCACTTTCGTCAATTATTTTCACAGGCTTTTCATGGCTTGACATTGTTTGGAAGGACTGTGCATCAAGGGCATGGTATTCTCAGTATGGTTACATTCTTAAATTTGTGTCTGCATTTGAGATGGTGATCAAGATAGACTGTTACACTGCAGAAGCAAGTTGACATATAGCTTGTAATTCAGTACTTGTAAGTGCTTCTTCATTGATGTATTTACTTTCATGACACAATGACATTTAATTGTTTGTTTCTGGGCTCTTTTGTGCAGGAAGCGGATCCTATTTGTCTGGCAAACTAAAGTAATTTACTGATAATCCTTACAAGTTAATTTGTTTTAATTTGCTTTCTTGATAACATGTTTGATTTTTTGGTTCACAATGTAAATATGACCACATTCATAATCTTCACTGAACATACTGGCCCATTTTCAACCGTATTTATTATTCGATATTTTGCAGTTTATGCCTTTTACACAAAGCACAAACTTCATTTTTGACTACTTTTAATTACACTCTTCTTGGAGGGGGTAGCTTAACTTTGCAAATGCATGTGTAACAATCAACGAGGCAGGCTCTATAACCCTAAGAACCAGGGTAATCACAATATTTCAACCAATGTTTCACTCGGGGTGGGGAAAACAAACAAGATATTTCAAAACAACAAAGAATTGTTGAAGTAGTCAAACAAAATGATAACCAACGCCTTTGCAACTAATATGACCACAAATCCAAGGACAATCGAGACCAAAACAACTGCCTAAATTGTTATCAAATATGATATATCATTACAGCGCAGAAGGTAGTATTATAGGTAATATTATTATAACGACACAGTGCTTTTGTTGTGACGTGCAGTGCACATTGTGATAAGTGAGGTGCAAAGTAAACTTATGTCCTGATGATGACCCGCTTAATTACCTGGATCAAAATGCGGCTGATGCTTCTGACAACCGGAATAGAATAATAATTGTCATATGGATAGTTTATTGAGAATTTAGGACTTGTACCTATTATAAGAACAATTGTATTGTTCCTTTGGCATTGTTCTTTTTCTTTTTTACACATCTCTAGTACAGCTTTTCTCTATATTCACTGTGTGAACACCTGAGCACTGAGCACTAATTGTTCTAACTATGATTGATATTGACAAAATATATTACGTAATGTCAATACACAAAATTGGGCTTATTATTATTTTTGTTTTAGCAATTTGAGTATGTTTCCTGTGAATATCATTAGTGATTATTTGGATATTTAATAAAGATAGGCAACTTCTAGTGACTCTTGACATTCAGTCATTATACACTAATATTGCTCAACAGGAGGCAAGTGATGTTATAAAAGAGATTCTTGTCACCCGCCCCACTCCTGTGAAGGTACCTATAAGCTTAATCACCTACCTCCTAAGCACTGCTATGCAGAAAAACCTTTTCAAAGTCGTAGGGGAGTACTACTTGCAGACCATGGAAGTTGCATTTGCCCTAAATCTAGAATTTTTGTACATGGATCATTTAGAAAAAAGAAATCTTCTTAATGATGACAATCCATATAGTAAGAATATAACATTATATTGACAACAGTTTTTTAAAACTTTGGACAGGTGCTAACCCTGAGCTACTACAGTTTCATTAATGCCTAAACGAAAGTAATCCCTATATTCAATTTAAATGACCTGTAACATTGAAGAAGTTAGTTTTCTGGACCTTATGGTCAAGTGCCTTGATGGTTTCTTGTATACCACCTTGTACAAGAAAGCTTCTAAGAAATTCAAGCTTCCATCCCCATAGTCTGCGTGATAACTGCCATTTGCACAATTTGTAGTACAGATAGGTAGGAATTGTACAAAGAAAGAAGATTAGTTTAGAGAATCCGACACCCTAATCTCTTGTCTTTTGGAGCATAGATACCCCAAACACCTCCTCTCACATGCTAGAAAGAAAGCCTGGTTTTGCCATAGAGAGGATTTACTTACCCCTAACAATAAAACATTCTTGAAATGCAGGATTATATTTGTAACATAATTCAATCTGACTAGCAATAGTTAAAAAAATATTGCTCTCTCAATGAAATCCTTGGATGATGCCCTAGAACCGTCACTTGTTTCCTTCTAAAGATGTAAAAACATCAGGGATTATTTGGTTCGAACCAAAAATGTTTCCAGGACGAATAATACTCGGATTACACCATCATGTGGAATGACCCCCTTGAACGGGCATCTTAGATGTGGAACAGGTAGTGTGTGTAACAACACATTTAATACCAAGTTCTTTAAACATATTAATGTACATTTCAAACCTTCTTACCACACTAATTTTAATTCTCAAACATTTGCTCTATGCTATTTGGTTTCTGTGTAACAAAATCTACATAGGGATGACAACTCAACATGCCCAGTGTAGAATTCTACAACACAAGAGCAGAATTCAATATGGCACAATCAATGCTCCCTTGGTTGAGCATTTCCGTGAAGCAAAAAACACGCATCTAGATGTTAAGTGGCAAGTCACTGAACATGTAACATCTAATTCACATGTGATAGATGTAGAAAGCACAGTTCTCACATGCTGGTGGATAGACAGTCTGATTAAACAAATATCAGTTTAAACATCTTTGACAAAACTATGCAGACACTGTTAAATTATACTGTAAGGTTTTTATCTGTTAAAACATTTGAAGGTATGCAATAACTTGCTGTTGTCGTAACTCTCATACAATGCACGGCTTAGATGTAAGTTGCAACTATATGTCTAAATGTCTATGTATCATGTTTCTACTACTTTTCTGCAACTTCTTAAATAATAATGCGACAGATGGCTTTACTGTCTTTCAATCTTTGAATGAATCTATCCCTTTTAAAGATTAGGGAATTCCGATTCCCATCATTCCTCACATGCTGCGTCCTGCACGCATGTGTCGTTCCTTTCACGTCTTTGGCACGACGACCCAGCTGCACTACGGTATGCTGCTCTTTTATGGGTTCTGTTCCCGCCTTTGGGTGAGTGCTTTTGAAGTCCAAGGTTACAAGCAGACTACACTCCTCCCGCATTGCTCAGAGCTCCATGCTGGCTAGAGTTAATTATTTGTCAGCTTCTTTATAAGCTAATGGGCACCCTATGTTAGGCCTTTAGGCTCCATTGCCTTCAGTTGCTGCACTGTTTTTTTTCCTGCTGGGTGGCAAGCGCCGGATATTATGACTTCTCCCGGCTTTCCGTTCCTTCACATTGCCCTTCACAAAACCCTTGGTAAGTTGGCAAGTCTCAGTCCAATCTTCAGTTTCCAACCTCACCAGTTTTATAAGTTAGGTCCATTATGCCCAAGTATTTTTTTTTTCACTACCCACAATTACCTTTTATATCCTTTATTCAGACTGACTCTATTCCACGTGCTCGGGCATGTTTGAGTCTGGATGTTATTCTAAATTGTCCTACACCAGGTATTTTATTGTTTTTTGTATTACATTTCTGACTTATGTCCTTCTCCTTGGACTGCCTTGTCCATTGAATCCCATTTTCCACATAGGTTTCCTTCTTTCACAGTTGGGTGACCAGCTTCTGCTTATCTCTATTACTTTTTAGGTTACTTACCTTAAGTGTCGTTTAGACGAATATCCTGATGGTGACCCCATCTAAGTAAACCGCTGGGCACCATTTGCAATATGGACTGTAACATTGTGTAAAATTATAAGCACTGTATGGTTCATATGGAAAGAACAGATGGATTACTATATGATCAATGCAACCTATTGTTAATACTAAAGTTTCCATCTCCTTTTTCTACATACATTTACTTTGTACCTCCCTTATCCCAATTTTCACTACATCGTTACAACAAAAGCACTGAGCCATTATAATAATTGTACCTTCTGAGCATTAGTAATATATCATAATTAATAATTTATGCAGTTGTTTAGGTCTCATTTTTATTTAATTTTCCATGGATTTGTGGGGTTACCCGTTAAAAAAGGTGTTGGCGATCATTTGTCTGACTACTTCAACAATTCTCTGCTGTTTTGAAATATCTTGTTTGTTTTCTCCAATCCGAGTGTACCATTGCTGTTTAATACATATTAACTATGCTAATGCAGCCTGTTGTGTAATAACTTTATTGCATAGATATAATAATATTAAACACAAATGTGGAGTGCACCACTGACACCAAAAGGTAATAATTCTGTCCATCCACTGTAGATATTATGCAAGTTTTCTTTTATTCTTCTTATTCAATAAAACAACAGCCAAACAGCCGACGCGTTTCGTCCAACTGGTGTGGACTTTATCAGGGCTTGAAAAGTGAAAATAAACTTCTCTGGGTAGTGAGGTGTTTGGGTAACGTCCTCTGGCTTCATTACTAATTGAGCCAGAGGACGTTACCCAGGACGTTTCTTGCCGCTGCTGTTTACGGCACAGGAGCCGCCTCATTATCTAACTGTCCCTGGATACAAGAGGGTACAGTTGTCTCTCAGCACCAACACTATTTACAAACCTTCGACTATCTACAAACACCTCACTACCCAGAGAAGTTTATTTTCACTTTTCAAGCCCTGATGAAGTCCACACCAGTTGGACGAAACGCGTCAGCTGTTTGGCTGTTGTTTTATTGAATAAGAAGAATAAAAGAAAACTTGCATAATATCTACAGTGGATGGACAGAATTATTACCTTTTGGTGTCGGTGGTGCACTCCACATTTGTGTTAAGTATGACATTGGTCTTGGAGACTGCTCCTTGGAAACGGCAGGAGCAGTGGAGATGCACACCTCTTGAGCTATCAGACTTATAATCTTGGACTCTTTTGGGATATTATTTGTGGGGATGTGCGTCACAAGCAGACAGTGGTTTGCTTGTTAGGCTTGCTGTTTCAAGTTTGTATAGATATAATAATATATTGATTACAATCATGAAACAATAGAATCAGCGTGAATACTGAAATAAGAAATGACAATCATGGATTTAAAAACATATCTATCGAAGATAGCAATACGCAAGATCTAAATATTTTACAAGCTTTCCAATAAATTGCATATTGTTAGAAGAGAAACATTATCTAATTGCTTCATGAATTGTTCTACAGTTTACTTTTATAAACCAAAGCTTCAAGTATTTTTTTCTCGCAGGTAGAAAAAATGGCCACAAGCACAAAATATGGTCTAAAGATTTGTCGTTATTGCCACAGAGGCGACACAGTCCGAGTGGATGACACTTCTTGTTGCATTATCCATCAAATTGGGCAATCGGTATATAAAGAAAGCGGAACCTCAAATACTTAAGCTTCCAAGCTGGATTTAAAGTACGAGAAAGATATCCCTGAGCTATATTCAGGTAGGTATCATAACTGTAATCTGAATGCTTGTAAACCTGTAAGGGGGCTAAATCTGTCTGTCACGAGGTGACTTTCATGGCTTGCTTTAAGAGACCTTTCCGAGACAACCTTGGCAGTCTTTAAAGGACCGATGGGAGCGGGTGGTAAGTTATTTTGACTCATAGCCTTACTGACATCTGCAATGGTCAGAGTTGAGCTAGAATCACCAAATAATTGAAGCTCATTATGTAGATGGTGTTTCAATGAATATTCTGTGGCATTGACACAATCACATAAATCATTTATAACTGTTCTTGTCCGTTTTAAAACTAATGAGGTTAAAGCAAACTCCAACCGAATCTTACAGTGAGGGGTTGAAGTGTGAAGGCCAAGTAATAGCTTAATTTTGTTGATGTAAAGTCTATCCAGCTTAGCAATTGTTTTATCATTAAAAATGATAGGAGCATGCAAAGGAGGAGGAATAAGCTTACTATTAAGTCCTATAACTGATGGAGAAATTGCTTAACCGATGTAAGTTTGAAAATATTTTTTCAGCAATCGTGTAATTAGCTGAGCTTGTGTTCGTGTATAATGCCAACGTAAAATTATTTACTGTTGTTTATGCACAAATAATGATAATGCAAACACAAGGAGATGATGGACGGAGTGCTGAAACTTTTCAAACACTCACCCTCAGTCACAGATCTGGGTTGAATTCATCATCATTCTTTAGCTCACTTTGCCACCCCAGTTCAGATACAGCTATATGCAAATCAGTCTTGACCCTGTGCCTCATGGGAACAGTCCAGACCGAACTGCCATGCCAGGTCTTCCCTGGACCGGAATTAAGTATCCTGGGACCGGTTGCGGGCTAACAGCCCTCATCAGCCAGGCTAGCTTGAATCCAGTGGCAAAGTGAGTAAGGGACCCACGTCTGGGCATACCCTGCCAACTTAGGGCGAACAAAGCAAACACAAGGAGATGATGGACGGAGTGCTGAAACTTTTCAAACACTCACCCCCAGTCACAGATCTGGGTTGAATCCATCATCATTCTTTAGCTCACTTTGCCACCCCAGTTCAGACACAGCTATATGCAAATCAGTCTTGACCCTGTGCCTCATGGGAACAGTCCAGACCGAACTGCCAAGCCATGTCTTCCCTGGACCGGAATCAAGCATCCTGGGACCGGTTTCGGGCTAACAGCCCTCATCAGGCAGGCTAGCTTGAATCCAGTGGCAAAGTGAGCAAGGGACCCACGTCTGGGAATACCCTGCCAACTTAGGGCGAACAAAGCAAACACAAGGAGATGATGGACGGAGTGCTGAAACTTTTCAAACACTCACCCCCAGTCACAGATCTGGGATGAATCTATCATCATTCTTTAGCTCACTTTGCCACCCCAGTTCAGACACAGCTATATGCAAATCAGTCTTGACCCTGTGCCTCCTGGGAACAGTCCAGACCGAACTGCCAAGCCATGTCTTCCCTGGACCGGAATCAAGCATCCTGGTACCGGTTTCGGGCTAACAGCACTCATCAGCCAGGCTAGCTTGAATCCAGTGGCAAAGTGAGCAAGGGACCCACGTCTGGGCATACCCTGCCAACTTAGGGCGAACAAAGCAAACACAAGGAAATGATGGACTGAGTGCTGAAACTTTTCAAACACTCACCCCCAGTCACAGATCTGGGTTGAATCCATCATCATTCTTTAGCTCACTTTGCCACCCCAGTTCAGACACAGCTATATGCAAATCAGTCGACCCTGTGCCTCATGGGAACAGTCCAGACCGAACTGCCAAGCCATGTCTTCCCTGGACCGGAATCAAGCATCCTGGGACCGGTTTCGGGCTAACAGCCCTCATCAACCAGGCTAGCTTGAATCCAGGGCAAAGTGAGCAAGGGACCCACGTCTGGGCATACCCTGCCAACTTAGGGCGAACAAAGCAAACACAAGGAGATGATGGACGGAGTGCTGAAACTTTTCAAACACTCACCCCCAGTCACAGATCTGGGTTGAATCCATCATCATTCTTTAGCTCACTTTGCCACCCCAGTTCAGACACAGCTATATGCAAATCAGTCTTGACCCTGTGCCTCATGGAAACAGTCCAGACCGAACTGCCAAGCCATGTCTTCCCTGGACCGGAATCAAGCATCCTGGGACTGGTTTCGGGCTAGCTTGAATCCAGTGGCAAAGTTCTTTTTGCATCTGTCACCCCGAGTGGGACGGGTATGCCCAGACGTGGGTCCTGTGCTCTCCATGCCACTGGAGTCAAGCTATCCTGGCTGATGAGGGCTGAAAGCCCAAAACCAGTCCTAGGATGCTTGTTTCCAGTCCAGGGAGGGCCTGGCCTGGCAGTTCGGGCTGGACTGTTCCCATTGGGCGCAGGGTCAAGACTGATTTGCATATGGCTGGGTCCAAACTGGAATGGCATGGTGAGCAAAAAAATGATGGATTCAGGCCCAAATCTCTGTACTGGGGTGAATGTATGACATTGTTCTGCATTCTGTCCATCAATTGTTCTTTTTGCATTTGTCACCCCGAGTGGGACGGGTATGCCCAGACGTGGGTCCCGTGCTCTCCATGCCACTGGAGTCAAGCTATCCTGGCTGATGAGGGCTGAAAGCCCGAAACCGGTCCTAGGATGCTTGTTTCCAGTCCAGGGAGGACCTGGCCTGGCAGTTCGGGCTGGACTGTTCCCATTGGGCGCAGGGTCAAGACTGATTTGCATATCGCTGGGTCCAAACTGGAATGGCATGGTGAGCAAAAAAATTATGGATTTAGGCCCAGATCTCTGTACTGGGGTGAATGTATGACATTGTTCTGCATTCTGTCCATCAACTGTTGTTTTTGCAGTTGTGGCAAGCCATGCCGCGCTCCGGCTATCTGTGGGGAAGTCTTTCTTTGACATATGGCCGACATGGGAACGTATGACCCTGTCATGCCGCGTTCATGGTTAAGGCATTGGTTATAGTGGTTATCGACCAAGCAAGGGTTTATGTCGTGGATTGATTATTGTTGTTCCATATAATAGATTGTTTGTGACGTGTCTAAGAAACAACTGCCACAACTGCTGCACGCGTAACCCCTTCATCATTCAGTGGCATATACCCCCCCCCAAACTCCCTCCTTCCCATGAGCTCCCCCTCCGCTCCAGGCAGGCTGTGCGTCATTTTCGAAAAACTGATGCTGAACGTACGGAGCTCCTCCTCTCCTGGAATAGCAGGTTTCCTTTACCACGCTGCACTGAATACAATTTCCTAAGAACCATCAAGTCCCCGAAGGCACACCTGTTCAGTCGCGGCTCGCAATACACGGGGGGGGGTAAAACATAAAATAAATAAAACTTACCTGGCCGGCGGTGACCGGGTCCCGCGCTGCCTCTGCTCCTGGACAGGAACAGGCATGCTCCCTCGACCCTCCCCTCCTGTAAGCCAATCACAATGCTGCAATGGCAGCGTTGTGATTGGTGCGGAGTCCCGGATGGCGCCCAGCCGGGTGCCTGTAGGGAGGCCATTTTCTCTATGTAGGCTGCATGCAGCCTACATAGAGAAAATGTAGAGTGCGCATGACGGCTTTGGTCAGCCCCAGGGCCGACCAAACAGTCAGGGCACTCAGAGTGGTGCAAGCCACTCCTCCCCGACTCACCCACCCGCCCACCCCCAACCAGGCATACCCTCCCGCCCGCCCCCAACCAGGCATACCCCTGCCTTCTGCTTTCTCACAGCGCAAGAAGCAGAAAATAAAATGGTATTTAAAATACCATTTTATTTTCTGCTTCTAGCACTGCGAGAAAGCAGTGGGGCGACGCTCCAATGCCCTAATGGAGCAGCCGCCACTGCCAGCCACGCAGATAGGCTAATAAAAACATTTGCAAAAATCTTCCCTTCCGCGTCTAGTAGTGCAATTAGACGATAGTTCTTCTGTTCGTTCTTCTGACGTTTTTTATAAATTGGATGAATTAATGCACATTTCCAGGATAGAGGAATCTGGCCTGACTGTAAAACAAACGAAAACAGTCTATTTAAAATTGCTGCCCGGAAATCCAGGTCAGCCTTTAGTTTATCAATGGGAATTCCGTTGGGCCCTGCAGCCTTAGATGAGCGTGACTTCTTTATTAACCCTGTTACTTCCTTGATTGTGAGTGTGAAATCTGGTTTGCAATATGCAGGCATTGAGTATAGCACCATAGTTTGTTTATTATATATGTCATTACTAAACAGCTTCGATTTGTCAAAAGGAATACAATTATCCGTTTCAGTGCGATAAGACCCAAGTCCATGGCCAATCAAAGACCAATAGTGCTTTGAATTGTTTTTTTGTTGTTTTTTTTTTGATTTTCAAAAACCTTTATTGACAAAATTGCATAGATAAAATACATTTTTGCATCAAATCAGGACACCGCACACACTGATACATTTGCGGATTACGAAGAGGGTCAGTGAAACAAAT
The DNA here is from genome assembly GCA_963921515.1 of Calotriton arnoldi. Lineage (NCBI taxonomy): Eukaryota > Metazoa > Chordata > Amphibia > Caudata > Salamandridae > Calotriton > Calotriton arnoldi. The sequence goes on from CAWUFW010023505.1 coordinate 37,640, forward strand.
CAGCATTGGGCAACAATTTACACAGATACCACAACAGACACCGTTGAACAATAAACAGTTGTAGGAGTGAGGCATACCACCGCAAAAAATAAAGAGGGCAGGCCCGACTGGAGGGGAGTGAGGACAGGGAGGGGGGCTGGCTACTGACCTACACCGGCGGCCGCCGCGGGCAGAATGTCGGCGGGGAGCGCGGGAGAGGCAGTTTGGCACAGGGGTGAACGAGTATGAAGGTATGTCACAAGGGGGCCCCATATGTCAAGGGGCCGAGACCTCGCAGGCATAAGGTCCCAGAATTCAGATAAAAGGGTCTGGCATCGCGATGCATCCTCGAGCCATTGGGCGAACTTAGGCGCAGGTCTGCGACCCCAACACATGGACACCCTACGTCGCGCCAGGACAAGCAGCATAGCAATCAAGCGGCAGGAGGCGTCTGGGCAGTACTTAACAAAGCCTAGGAGGCAGAGCGGGGGGGTCGGGCTGAACCGGAGAGGAGGTGATCTCGGAAATTGCAGTGCAGACCTCCCGCCAGTAGTCGGAGACCTTTGGGCATAACCAGGCTAGATGAGAGAAGTCCGCAGCAGGGGCAGAACAGCGCAGGCATCTGTCACTGGGAATGAGTCCCAATTTGTGTAGCTGAACGGGGGTGCGGTAAAGCCTGTGTAGGTATTTAAGTGTATAAGACGCAGGCGATAGTTTGGAGATAAGCGCTTCGTTTGATTGCAACAATAAAGCCAGTCGGCCTGGGAGATATCCACACCGAGGTCCTCGCCCCACGAGCGCGGTCAGTGGAGATGGGGGTGGCCGCCAGCGTGAGGGCGTAAAGCTTGGTAACCAATTTCCGAGGAGTGGGGGACGAATATAGGAAGTCAAGAGTGGTCATCGAAGGAGGAGGCAGGGGGAACGTGGGATGCAGTTCCCGGCAAATAGCCCGCAACTGATAGAAAAGCAAAGTATCCATGGGACCAGAAGCGGCAGGGGGAGAATAGAACGTGTTCCCAGGATAGAGGTCCGCCAGTGTGGCCAGCCCCAAGCGGGTGGCGTGTTTAGCCATGCCAGAGGGCTGGAGAGGAGGGAAGGTAAGATGGCGCACAATAGGCATCGCGCTAGCCGAGAGTATCGGAGCATTGGACATACGGCGTAGTCCCTCCCAGGCCCAGCGCATGGTCTCGACCGTGTCTATTTCAGTGCGTGGGAGTTTGGCTGGAGCAAACAGGGCAGAGACTAGCGGCCAAGGGGCTGCGAGATCAGTTTCTACCGCCACATGCGGCTGGTAAGGAGTGGGGTGAATCCAGAAGTGCAAGAAACTGGCCTGAGCACACAGAGCATACAGCTTAAAGTTAGGGTCGCCCATGCCACCACAAGACATAGGGAGGGTGAGGGTGTCGTACGCGATCCTGGGTTGCCTACCAGCCCAGATAAGAGAGATGATCAGCGAGCAGATCCTGCGAAAAAAGTGGGCAGTTAGAGGAACGGGGATATTCAAGAAAAGATAAAGGAATTTCGGGAGGACCACCATCTTGGACTCGAGCCAGTCCTCCACACGGCCAAAGTTAGCCCTCCAAAGGTCATCTACGTCCCTGCTTAACCAGATACCTAGATAGCGAGTGGGACCAGATGCCCAAACAAAAGGGTAGTCCGGGGCGAAAGGAGTAGTGGCGTCAGAAAGAGGAAAAAGGACCGACTTACTCCAGTTCACCTGGATACCAGAGTATCCACCAAACCGTATGCCCTCTCATACCAGGGGGCTGAGATTTTCTTGGGGGTGGCGGACATATAACGTGATATCATCCGCGTACATGGAGACCAAGAGAGCGCGGGCCGCAAAGCCAATGCCCCTCTGGGTGTGGTGTTGCCGAAGTCTAGCCGATAGGGGCTCCATTGCGATGGCGAAAAGCATAGGGGAGAGCGGGCACCCCTGGCGGGTGCATCGCCCAAAAGGGATGGGATCGGAAATTTGTCCATTAATTCGAAGGCGGGCAGTGGGAAGACTATAAAGGAGCAATATTTTGCAAATGAAGTTATTGCTGAAGCCAAGACATGGGAGGAGAAAGAATAAGAAGGGCCACTCCAGGGTATCAAAGGCCATGGTGGCGTCAAGAAGAGCAGCCACTGCGGGGAGGGCGGGGTTGATCTGATGCAGGACGGAAAAAATGGTCCGAAGATTGTGTGAGGTAGCGCGTCCGGGAATGAAGCCGGACTGATCAGGGAGAGCAATGAGTGGCATGAGAAGAAGAAGGCGCGAGGCGATAAGCTTTGCAAAAATGTTGTTGTCCGTATTAAGGGATAGGGGGCGGTAGGAGTCCCAACATTCAGGGGGTTTGTCCGGCTTGAGGAGAAGCGTAATCATGGCCTAGCGGAGCGATGGTGGGAGGAGACCGCTGTCAAATGAGTCGTTATACATGGCGGCCAGATGAGGCACCAAAAGTGAAGCAAAGGTCTTATAAAACTAAACGGGGAGACCGTCCAAACCAGGGGCCTTGTCGCCAGGCATACTATTGATGGCTGCCAATATTTCTTCTTTAGAGAAGGGCTCGTCGAGAAATTCGCGATGATAGTTTTCGAGCCATACAAGCGCGAGGGTGTCGAAATATTGAGTAAAGACTTCGCTCGAGGGGGTAAAGCCAGCGGTGTAGAGCTGCGTGTAGTACTCCGTAAAACGCGCCTTAATTTCCTCAGGGGAGGTAGTACGGGTAGGGCCGCCGTCCTGAAGCGCCGTGATGTATGAAGCAGCTCGAGGGGGGCGGAGGAGGTTGGCCAGGGTTTTACCGGGCCGGTCGCCCTCACCAAAACGGCGAGCACGGGCCTCCCTGCCGAGAAAAGAGATCTCTCTAGCTGCCTCCTCTGCGAATTCCAAATGTTTTTCGCGGAGCCGAGCAAGAGTATCAGAGCTGGGGTGGAGAGCATGGGTAGAGTCCAGAGATTTGATTTCCGACTCTAATTTATCCAGAGTGTTGCGAATAGAACGCAAGACCCCAGACTGTTTAGAGACGCATTCACCGCGGATCACAACCTTAAAACCTTCCCAAAGTGTGGAGGGAGAGTCCACAGAACCGACATTTAGCTCGAAATAGTTAGTGATAGCGGTCTGAATTTCATCACAAAAAGCAGAGTCATGGAGCGCGTTCGGGGGGGAGCCGCCAAGTGAAGGCCCGCCGCTTGGAGAGGGGGAAACGGAGAATAAGCTGCACCGGAGCGTGATCAGAGAGCGTGCGCGCCATATGATCAACGGAGATAAGCCAGGAGAGGATATGAGGGGTCGTGAGCCAGAGATCCAAACGGGACCAACAGCCTCGGGTGCCAGTAACGCAAGTGCCCTCGCGGGCATCGGGCCGCAAGTGACGCCAGGCATCGTATAGGGAGTTGTCGGCGAGTATGGAATTAAGAAGAGCCGTGGAACGTGGGTGGGAGGCATGAGGGCCGGAGCGGTCCAAGGCAGTAGAGAGTGTCACATTAAAATCACCCCCCCAGAGGAGTGCGGCAGGACCTAGGGACGAGATGAGGTGCCATATATGCGCAAAGAAATCAGGGTCATCCGTGTTGGGGCCGTACACTGCTGCAATCGTTAAGGGTTGGGACTGCAAGGAGCCATTGAGGATAACGTAGCGCCCTTCAGGGTCAGTGAGTACTTGGGTCGTTTGCCAAGGGAGACCCTTACGTATCAAAATGGACACCCCCCGGGAATAATTAGAATAGAAAGAGGAATGTGATTCTCCCCAGTGTCGGGAGTGAAGTCTAGCTGAAGTCGCAGGTGTCAGGTGGGTTTCTTGTAATAAACAAATGTCCACTTTGTGCCGAAGTAGGTGAGCGTGAATAAGTCGGGCCTTACGGTGGTCATTTAGACCGCGGATATTCCACGTCCAAAATGTAGTGTCAGTCATGTCGCGTGGGTATAGGGGAGAGCGGAGCGCTGCGTGGTGAAGACGATCAGGAGCTGAGGAAGAGGGTGCTTGGCGGTGCAATCCAACAAAGAACAGAGTGGACAGTAAAGCAGTGTGGGGTATGCAACGAGGCTAGCTCGTGCCAACCGGTACAAATAGCTTAACAAGAAGGGGGGAGCATTCACAACCGGGTGAAAGGTGAAATGTGGGGTCGGACACAGCTGCATAACCCTAAGAGAAATCGCCTTGTGATGCACCAAGGCGGCGCGGTATATATGTGTATCGGTGATGTGATGCAAGCAAGATGTAAACAAAATATTCAAATACGTAAACAACGTCGCATCAGGAGGAGGCTGAACATCCAAAAGAACCCCCCACCCAAACAGACCCCCAATATGCAATGAAGTGTCGCCACATAAGACGTGCAAGGACAAGACAAAAGGAGTACAATCCAAAACAGATGCGCCTCAAAAGGAGGACATGAAAACCCATTACCTACCCTCCCACCACCCACACCAACCCCCCAAATAGGTTGAGCAACCACCCTCAGCCACCCCAGGGACCCACAACTTGGAGGGGGGAAATCAATAGCAAAGGTAGGAATCATCCCGTGGGGGCATGGCGTCGCACAGCGGAACAACCCTGTCCTGTAAGGCAGGGTGGCCAAGCAAACATATAAGCAGACTAAATAGTACATCGTAACCTAGTAAAGGAGAACATATAAGTCCGGCCCACAGGCGTGACAGCAGGGGGCATACAGTCAAAACGCTGATAAGGCACAAAGCTAACATGTCAAGTAAAAAACAAACCGACATAGAAAGCAAAATAAATTACCAAGAACAGGTGAGAAGAACTTATCAGTCATTATCGCTGAGATGAACTGCGTTGGAGTCCTGAGAATTAGCTGGGGTGGAACGCTGGGTGTGGTCCAATTTCTTGGCGAAGGCCAGGGCGCCCTTGGGATCCGGGAAGACCAGAGTTTTGGAACCCTGCCTAACACGCAGCTTGGCCGGATAAGCAAGGGAATAGGAAATCTCATGATTTTGTAAAATGCGTTTTGCAGGCAGGAACTCACGGCGGGCAGCATGCACCGCAAGTGTGTAGTCGGGGTAGAAGGACAGTGCGTTACCCTGATGCCGGATCTCACCTTTCTCCCTGGCCGCACGGAGGATTGCATTGCGGTCCCAGAAATTTAAGATTTTTGCGATGATGGGACGAGCTGGCAGACCGGGGGTAGTACGGGGACCAAGGGAGCGGTGCGCTCTTTCCACAATGAAGACCTGAGAGAGTATATCTCCAAACAGTTCGCGCACCAGTTGCTCCACGTAGTCTTCCATCCGTGAGATGTTGGTGGACTCTGGCACCCCTGTGATGCGGAGGTTACTCCTGCGGGAGCGCGCCTCCAAATCTTCGTTCTTAGAGCGGATGAGATCGAGGATTTTGTCCATTTGGAGGAGTTTTTGGCGGTCTTGAGTGGCGGCATCCTCCGCGTCGGAGACTCTTGACTCGACATGCAGCAGGCGGTTGTCGTGGGAGTCCACTCGGGACTGACCTCGTCCAGGCGGGAGGATAGCGTATCCAGTTGGGTGGCGATCCCAGAAACCGCGGACTTCACCTCCAGCATGATAGCTTTGAGGTCATCTTCACGTGACGCGGCCATCTCCGTGGGGGCAGGCTGGTCGCCCCCGTCGACACCAGCGCCCTCCTGGCACGTCTGCCTACGCTGGTCAAATGTAAGACTGGGTTGTTTGGGGTCAGCCTTACCCATGGCGGCCCCCAGATATGAGGAGCGCACACTTGGAGCTCGGCAGGGGGCGAGGGAACAATATCCGGTCCTGCGGCGGCCCAAATGAATGATCTGATGGGGCAGGAAGCAAAGTGGAGGAGGAATTCACAGATCGTCCGCCCGGAGGGAACTACAGCCAGACCCACGACCCACAGCGGCAGGTAAGCTAAGATGTTGCGACACCGCGTTGGCAGGAAGAGACTGGAGAGTGGGACCGCAACAGCGTCTTTCAACCCCTCCCTGGAGATCTGGACGGGGAGTGCAATTGGGGGAAACCAGTGCAGCGGGGATGCGAGGAGGGCGCGCGGCTCACCCCCCCAGAGGCCAGACCCAACAGGCACAGAGCCTGAACTGCGTGAGCGTTAAGGAAAGTGGGGAGCAGGGCCTCGTGGTTGGCGCGCGCACCCCCAGCCTCGCCGCGGTATCCCCGACAGTCCGTGCACTCACCCCTGGTGTTATTTAAGACCACCGTGGAGCGGCGGAGGCAGGTGGGGCCCAGGCAGAACGAGCAGGCAGGCACAGGCAGAGAAAGTGGAGCCCGCGGGCCGCTGCTAGTGATGGCCAGAAGGAGCAGGCCAGACAGGCCGGTTGTAGATCGCGGGGCCCTCCAACACAAAGCAGGCAACAGCAGGTGCTCACCACGGCAAGCAGGGAGGAGACGTGCGACTGGCCGGCACGGCGGCCGCAGGATAGAGGCGCCGGGGAATCAGGAGAGCACAGCAGAAGCGGTGGCAGCCCACAGCAGGGAGGCGCAGGAGGCCTCGGTGGTTGCAGAAGAGCCGGAGGGCCACAACAGGAGGAGCAGGCAGGCGCAGACTAATGAGGCGATGGTTGTGTGCAGCCGTGATGGGTAACATGCAGACGAGCCCAGAGCAGCACGGCCCCCGACCATAGGGCCCACTAGTAGGCCGCCGAACCAGCAGGCGGGCAGAGCGGAGGTCGGGAGGCCGCACACGCAGCAGCCGCAGGGCGCCACATCCAGAAGCCAGGAGTCCGCCGAAGGAGAGGGAGCGGCTAGCAGCGGGGAGTCGCGGGGGCGCGCCGCCCGCTTCACCCGGCCCAATGGTAGTCGGCCTCCACAGCGGGCGCCTGAGTGCTGAGGGCAGCGCCCGCCCGTGAGTAGGCCTGGCCGGGCGGTGCAACACACGCGCCCCCAAACCTGCCACAGAGAGCCCCCCCAGCCGCAAGACTCACCGGCAAGACGTCGGAGGCGGCGGTGAGGTGCGCAGGGTGGATCGACAGCCTCCAGGCAATCCCAGGAAAGCGGCACCGGCCGAATCAGGCGGAGCAGTCAGGGCCCGGGCCCGGGGCACACGCGGCTCAGGATCAGGCACCACAGGTCGCAGGGCCTCGGGAGACGTATCAATTTGTGCCCCAGAAGGAGAAGATAAGCGATGGCAGGGTTCCGGACGTCGATGGGCGGTAAGTCTGCAGGATATTTGCGGATTAAAGGCTTGGCCGGCAGAGCCCACTCAAGGTGCGGCCATCTTGCAGCCGGCTAAGCCACGCCCCCGTGCTTTGAATTGTTTGATTTAAATGCATGATGTAGGTTCACCCATATGACATCTTGTTGGGCATGCCAGAGCTCATGAACTTTCTTCCTATAACCTTTTATTAGTTCATTTATATGTAAATCTTGGTTTGAGGAGGATTGTTCCATTAGGATGCGGCATAATTGCCTCCGATGCTCCCTCTTAAGAGCTCTACCAGCCTTGTTATGCTGATTCTTATAATTTCGTGTCATACTCTTGAAGAAATGAAGAGCATAACTTGGTTTAAAAAGAGATCCCAGTCTGTTAGCCAATTGGGAGGAGAAGTCTCGGTGGTGCTTTTCCAGTTCACTAATATTTGATCATGAAATCCTGGGTTCCGAGTGCACTTAGGGTCTAATTACGAGTCTGGCGGTCCAAGGACCACCAGACCTGTGGTGGCGCGGCGGTGGTGGTCCAGCCACCGCTGCACGGGCGGTCCGACTGCCCCATTATGAGTTGGCCGATTGGACCACCCTGGGACCGCTCCCTGGCGGTGGCGTGGTTGACTTGAGGTCGCAATATGCTTGGCGGAACCGCCGCGGTCCTGCAAAGCATATTACGAGTTTCCAGTCCGCCAAGGTTTTCATGGCGGTTCCACCACCATGAAAACCGTGGCGGAGAGGAAACAAAGGGGGTCTACAGGAGCCCCTGGTGCCTCACGCCATGTGGATGCACACAGGGGGGGCATAACATGTGCTCAGTTCCTGCACGGCATGGACTTTATAGTCCATGCCGTTCAGGAACCTTGTGTGGCGTTCCCTTGTGTGGCATGCCCACCACATCACTTTTAAATTGCAATCTGGCGGGCGGCAGTGAGTCTCGGCGGTACGGGAGTGTGGCGGACTGCCCGCTTCCTCACCGCCAAAACTCGTAATTAGGCCCTTATTTTGCAGCCTGTTCAACAAAGGGGCTCCACTCACAGCTTCTTGATTGTTGTAGCACAAGAGAAGTTTGCTTCATTTTGCTATTTTCTCTTATGGAAGTCAGAAACAATGCACAAATTCACTCAGCCATTACCAAACACTTCCCTAACAAAAATTTAGAACAATTAGCTTTGTGATTGCATGTTTAAAAAGAGTGACAGTGGTTTCTCAAAGCTTTTGTACCATTATTTGGAGCTTTCCACACCACAGTAATTAAGCATTTGGAGTGTCACTCCATGACACTTGGGGGCATATTTACAAGAACTGACGCATCTGCATTGATGCGTCCGATTTCTTGCGCCTGCCGCAAATGCCCTAACATGCCTTTAGATTACAGTGCTCCATGGCACAGGGATTCACGGATGCGTCAGAAATTCTAACGCATCTTTTGGCGCCAAAGTGACGCATTGCTGGAGTTGGTCGTAAGACTGAAGCAACTCCAGCAATGAGTCAGAACACAGAGGCGTAAGGCAAGCCCCATGTTAAAATCCCTGCATCAATCCTTACGCTTTGTTTAGGAAGGCATAGGGATTTTGACGTAGTCAAGTCGTAGAGTGAAGCAGTGAAAAGTTGTAAATTTCACTGCTTCCGTTCTATGTGGCTTTTAACGTGGGAACGCCTACCCTGCATACATTATAACTGGCGCAGGTATAATATGACACAGGCCTTTACAAACTGACGCATTGGGCCCAATGCATCAGTTTGTAAATATGGAGCAGTGTGGAGCACTGATTGCGCAGCTGCTGCATAAAAATAAATGATGCTGCGGCAGCGCAAGCTCCTTGTAAATATGCCCCTTGGTTGTGGCAGGGCCGTAGTAGGAATTTCATTGGTAAAGATAAGTATGAGTCCTCAGCAGAGGAGGATCGGTACTATAGGTATCAGCTCTTGGTATCTGACTCACACTGTGGCATGGCTGCATCAGCTGGTAAGTTTGCAGGTTGGCAGCAAACAGGAACCAGGGCCACTGTAAGTACTGCTGATGCAGGTAGATCACACTGTGGTGTGCTCCTCGACTTGGAGGTGCACAGACACAGGCATATGTTAGCGTGGAATGCATGCCCACTCCCTTCCCTTGAGTGCTGTGCACAGTACACTGGGATCTCCAGTGCCTGCATTACCAAAACTGTGATGGCTGCTGGACAGGAAAATGAGCTACTGTAAACACTTCTGATGCAGGTCGAGGGTCCGCCTGCTGGTGCATATGCACTGGGTTACACTTTGTCTGTTTCTCAGAACGATTAGCCAATTTATTTATTTATTTATAGATTTATAAAGCGCGCAGCTACCCAACAGGGTTTCCCGGCGCTGGACAAGTGGAGGCCGTGCCATGCAGTTGCTAGGCAATAGGCCGGAGTGAGAGTCAGGCCAGATCGCTAAAAAGCAGAGTCTTTAAGTGCTTACAGAAAGCTAACAAAGAGTGACAATTCCTGAGATCATTAGGGAGAGCATTCCAGTGCTTGGGGCCCAGGTAAGAAAAGGATCGGCCCCTCATACGGACCAGACGATACCTGGGAACTGAAAACAGTGAGAGACTGGAGGATCTCAACTGTCGAGCCAGCACATAAGGTGTTACCAATCCTTGAATATAGGAGGGAGCAAGGCCACATCTGACCCGAAACATGTAACATAGGGCCTTAAACTCAATGCGCTTATTGACTTTAAGCCAATGAAGTTGGTGGAGCAGAGGAGACGCAGAGGCGCATCTAGGCATTCTGAATAACCTGCAACCGGTGGACTGAGGCTTTATCTGCACCCAAGTACAGCACATTGCCATAGTCCAGCCTGGATATCACCAGAGCCTGCAAAACCGTTCTCTGAGCTGCCGGTGGAATTAGCCAGAAGATTTTTTTTATCCATTTAAGAACAGCAAAGCGGAATGCCGTGACCCTGGACACCTGAGGTTTGAGGGAAAGATTTTTATCAATAATGAAACCCAGGTTTTTGACTTTGGAGAGAGAGGCAGGCAAAGGGCCCAGAGTGTCAGGCCAATGTTTAATTCCCCAAAGCTCAGGGTTATTGCCCAGAACGAGCACCTCAGTTTTATTGCCGTTTAGCTTCAGGGCATTACTGGTCATCCACGAGGAGACATTACTCACGCCCACCTGAAGCAAGGAGGGCTCTTGATGCTGGGCGGTGGAAAGTGAAAAGATAATCTAAGTATCGTCAGCATAAGAAAAGATAGTCAATCCCGACTTCTCTGCAACTTCAGCCAAAGTGCGAACATACATGTTAAAAAGCAAAGGGCTCAGAATTGAACCCTGAGGTACTCCAGAGGTTGAAGCTAGAGTATTAGACCTAAATTCATTTGAAAAGACCTGGAAGGTACGGTCTTTTAAAAAGGAGATCAACCACCTCAGAGCCAGACCCTCAATGGCGGAGGCTTCGAGATGGTCTGTCAGAATGGAATGTGACACAGTGTCAAAAGCCGCACTTAGTTCAGGCAGAATGAGGGCGGCAGTACCACCGGAGTGAAGTTGTTGCCCGAGATGCTCAGTGACCCCGAGAAGAGTAGACTCGGTACTATGGCCAGGTCTAAAACCAGACTGTGAAGGGTGCAGCAAATTACGAGTTGTGATAAAAGAGGAAAGTTGAGTATTAATATGCCTTTCCAAAATTTTAGAGAACACAGGTAAGAGATATAGGGCAAAAATGTGACCAACAGAGAGGATCAAGACCTTCCTTTTTTAATAGAGGATGGACGAGTGCATGTTTCCAACTCTGAGGTACCAAACCTGTACTTAAAGAAGTATTGAGAAAGTTAAGGATCACTGTGAGGGCAGCCTCGTCCAAGAGACTACGTTTAGAGGGAGGGAGGGGATCAAGAGGTGAACCAGACTTAATAGATCTCAACAGCAGCTGCAGGGAAGGCAAATCCAAAGTGAGCCATTAACTAATCTGTGTGGATTCCCCAGACTCAAGAACCCAGTGACGGTGCGTCCATTGGGGCGTTGGGGCGTAGCCCCCCCGCCCGCAGCTCCCTCGGCGTCTTTGAACCTAAGTAAACTGAATCAGTTTACTTAAGTTCAAAGACGCCGAGGGAGAACTGACAATTATGTCAGTCAGCATGACGTCGGACCGCCCACCCCCTTCAGAGTCTGAAGGGGGTGGGTGGTCCTGCGTCATGTTGACTGACATGATTGTCAGAGGGACCAGGGGCAGCAGGCAGCACTGCAGCACAAGTGTGCATGAGTGGGCAAGGGCACCGAATTTTCGCGCCGTGCCCAGTCATGCGCACTTGTGTTTGCACTAGCTTGCGCATGCCCATTAGGAGAGCGAGGGTTGAGCAAAGGCTCAAACCTCGGTCTCCTAATGGGCAGGCGGGCGAGTACTAACCGTGCCCTAAGCCAATCCTGGCGCTGCTGGCAGCGCCAGGATTGGCTGAGAGGGGCTATACTAGGGCAGCTGGGCAGGCGCAAACGGAGTCGGACCCGAGGCGGCGCGGACGGCGGACCTGGCCTGCTCAGGTAGGATTTCCTTTTTTTTATTTAAAAAATCCCCCCGCGCGCGAGCCCCGACTGCTGATAAGTACAGCCCCTTCCCCCATGACGTGAGTAAACCTTCATCACAGCCTGGACACCTGTAGTTATTTTCTAGACTGCAAGAGGGAATGAGTCAGTCAGGCAGCAAATTAAGAAGGAAAATTAGCAATTTGTCATTATTTGCACAGTTGCACTGAAGACTCCGGCAACATGATTAGGCTGCGATTTTTAAGAAAATCAGAGTGGACTTTCTCAGAAACACGATAGACATGAGATTGTGCACATTTTTTATTTATTTCACCACCCGGATGATTGGAAGCGTTCCTAGGCACTTGTTTATGTGAATACCAACGGGGTTTTTTAATATAGCGTATTAATGTCTCTCATGACTCGAGGCGAGATGTTCCTTATTTCCGCAATATAGTGTCAATTACATGGCTGCTAGCTGCCTTCCAATGTTTCCACAAACCATAGTAACCGGTTGCAATAGTACACGGCAACTGTAATTATGTGGCAATGAAAGGCCGATTTATGGGAATTATTGTCCAGAGGCGTGCCAATTATTTTATTGTCCAATAAATGTGCCGCATGGCGTGTTAATCTTTGCATACACGCCCTCCTCTGGCCCACTTTTCAAGTCCGTGCTCTCTGGCGAGGCGGGATAAGAAATGGGAGGAAATCTACATTAACTAGAAAGTCGTGAACTCCAAGGAAGAACAGAGAGGCCGAGATATGGCAGCATCTGGTAAATATGAATTTTCATTAAGTACGTTGCCCCTTGAACACACACATTAAATAAACATCAGCCATTCTGTATGCAAGCCGGCCCATCACTTGTCAGCTATAACTGTCCTGTACCCAATCACCCTTTGAAATATTTTTACATAAAAAGCATACAGTGTATTATTGTAGTCTGGTTGTTATCCAGGAAATTGCATGAATTTTTGAGAAGCAATCACTTTCGAATCTCGACACTTTAAAAATTCGTGTTGGATACTGTAATTGACTTAAAGAAAGGTGGGTGGTACCTGAGAGTGCTATGTTAGCAATAAAAGCTACGTCCCTGGCGTCCCATTAAAACCCATAAAGAGCCCTTACTCTATAATATTCGTGTAATTACCAGCACTCTTTCTCCTCCTTCGAATAGTTTCATACTATTGCTATTTGGATCTGCCCTGCTTTGGGCTCATAGAATATTCTTTGAGTAGCCCACCCTTTTGAAGTCGCTGATCTTAGGCTCTCTGTATTCTGGACTTGACTCAAAGTATAAACAGCCTTGCTGTTATAGGTTGTCTGGGATGTTCCTTCTCATCCCTGTCGAAGTAGCTCCCATCACAGAAAAGGTGGGGGACCCCTGTTATAGGATGACTGAATGAGACTTTGTACAACTATTCCCGGAAGAATCATTCTGGAATTATATATGTAATAGACCCAGATTCTGAGGGTACCGGCTCCAACCCTGTGTATTTAATTTGCATCATACTACAGCATGATGAGATGTTGCTGTTTCTACATGTTTTTATATTTTTGAGAACCACAAATCTTTGTATTCAATATAAACGTATGTAAGCCTATATAACCCTGTCCCGCTTAACTGTATTCTGCTCACTGTCGTTATTCTCTCAAAATTGTTGACACACTCATAGGCCTTGCGTGGACTGCATGAAACTGCAAAGTAGATACCTATGTATCAGGGCTAATTATTTAACATTTCAGAGGTTTGGTGAGTTGAAAAAGCATCTTGTGGGTATATAGTTCCGCCACAGTGACTTTTGGTGCCTACATAGTGACCATCCAGGGCAGAGATTTTTTTTGTTGCAGTTTCTATAGCCCAATCTCGACCCGAAGGTATTGGAGCAATTTACATGAGCAACAGTTGCATTGCACAAGCACGTTCATGTTGTTTTATACCATGGCATGCGGAGATTAAGTGATTTGCCCAGACTCACAGGATGTTGAGCTGACACCGAGACTTTAGCCTTGTTCCCCAGTTCCAATGTCGGCAGCTCTGGACGTAAACCACATCCTCTCCCAGTGGCGGCTCCTTCGTGGGGGCATCAAAAATTCCCCCCCCCCCGTAGGTGGTTCAGGCTCGCTCGCTACGCTCGCTCGCCGCAGTGAAGTACAACAATTGTTTTACGCCTCACCACTTTCAAATGTCACCAGCCGCCCCTGCTGGCCTCTCTTAATCGTATAGCACCCAGTGACGGTGCGTCCATTGGGGCGTTGGGGGGTAGCCCCCCCGCCCGCAGCTCCCTCGGCGTCTTTGAACCTAAGTAAACTGAATCAGTTTACTTAAGTTCAAAGACACCGAGGGAGAACTGACAATCATGTCAGTCAGCATGACGTCGGACCGCCCACCCCTTCAGAGTCTGAAGGGGTGGGCGATCCTGCGTCATGTTGACTGACATGATTGTCAGAGGGACCAGGGGCAGCAGGCAGCACTGCAGCACAAGTGCGCATGAGTGGGCAAGGGCACCGAATTTTCGCGCCGTGCCCAGTCATGCGCACTTGTGTTTGCACTGGCTTGCGCATGCCCATTAGGAGAGCGAGGTTGAGCAAAGGCTCAAACCTCGGTCTCCTAATGGGCAGGCGGGCGAGTACTAACCGTGCCCTAAGCCAATCCTGGCGCTGCTGGCAGCGCCAGGATTGGCTGAGAGGGCTATACTAGGGCAGCTGGGCAGGCGCAAACGGAGTCGGACCCGAGGCGGCGCGGACGGCGGACCTGGCCTGCTCAGGTAGGATTTCCTTTTTTTATTTAAAAATCCCCCCCGCGCGCGAGCCCCGACTGCTGATAAGTACAGCCCCCTCCTTCCCCCGTGACGTGAGTAAACCTTCATCACAGCCTGGACACCTGTAGTTATTTTCTAGACTGCAAGAGGGAATGAGTCAGTCAGGCAGCAAATTAAGAAGGAAAATTAGCAATTTGTCATTATTTGCACAGTTGCACTGAAGACTCCGGCAACATGATTAGGCTGCGATTTTTAAGAAAATCAGAGTAGACTTTCTCAGAAACACGATAGACATGAGATTGTGCACATTTTTTATTTATTTCACCACCCGGATGATTGGAAGCGTTCCTAGGCACTTGTTTATGTGAATACCAACGGGGTTTTTTAATATAGCGTATTAATGTCTCTCATGACTCGAGGCGAGATGTTCCTTATTTCCGCAATATAGTGTCAATTACATGGCTGCTAGCTGCCTTCCAATGTTTCCACAAACCATAGTAACCGGTTGCAATAGTACACGGCAACTGTAATTATGTGGCAATGAAAGGCCGATTTATGGGAATTATTGTCCAGAGGCGTGCCAATTATTTTATTGTCCAATAAATGTGCCGCATGGCGTGTTAATCTTTTGCATACACGCCCTCCTCTGGCCCACTTTTCAAGTCCGTGCTCTCTGGCGAGGCGGGATAAGAAATGGGAGGAAATCTACATTAACTAGAAAGTCGTGAACTCCGAGGAAGAACAGAGAGGCCGAGATATGGCAGCATATGGTAAATATGAATTTTCATTAAGTACGTTGCCCCTTGAACACACACATTAAATAAACATCAGCCATTCTGTATGCAAGCCGGCCCATCACTTGTCAGCTATAACTGTCCTGTACCCAATCACCCTTTGAAATATTTTTACATAAAAAGCATACAGTGTATTATTGTAGTCTGGTTGTTATCCAGGAAATTGCATGAATTTTGAGAAGCAATCACTTTCGAATCTCAACACTTTAAAAATTCGTGTTGGATACTGTAATTGACTTAAAGAAAGGTGGGTGGTACCTGAGAGTGCTATGTTAGTAATAAAAGCTACGTCCCTGGCGTCCCATTAAAACCCATAAAGAGCCCTTACTCTATAATATTCGTGTAATTACCAGCACTCTTTCTCCTCCTTCGAATAGTTTCATACTATTGCTATTTGGATCTGCCCTGCTTTGGGCTCATAGAATATTCTTTGAGTAGCCCACCCTTTTGAAGTCGCTGATCTTAGGCTCTCTGTATTCTGGAATTGACTCAAAGTATAAACAGCCTTGCTGTTATAGGTTGTCTGGGATGTTCCTTCTCATCCCTGTCGAAGTAGCTCCCATCACAGAAAAGGTGGGGGACCCCTGTTATAGGATGACTGAATGAGACTTTGTACAACTATTCCCGGAAGAATCATTCTGGAATTATATATGTAATAGACCCAGATTCTGAGGGTACCGGCTCCAACCCTGTGTATTTAATTTGCATCATACTACAGCATGATGAGATGTTGCTGTTTCTACATGTTTTTATATTTTTGAGAACCACAAATCTTTGTATTCAATATAAACGTATGTAAGCCTATATAACCCTGTCCCGCTTAACTGTATTCTGCTCACTGTCGTTATTCTCTCAAAATTGTTGACACACTCATAGGCCTTGCGTGGACTGCATGAAACTGCAAAGTAGATACCTATGCATCAGGGCTAATTATTTAACATTTCAGAGGTTTGGTGAGTTGAAAAAGCATCTTGTGGGTATATAGTTCCGCCACAGTGACTTTTGGTGCCTACATAGTGACCATCCAGGGCAGAGATTTTTTTTTTGTTGCAGTTTCTATAGCCCAATCTCGACCCGAAGGTATTGGAGCAATTTACATGAGCAACAGTTGCATTGCACAAGCACGTTCATGTTGTTTTATACCATGGCATGCGGAGATTAAGTGATTTGCCCAGACTCACAGGATGTTGAGCTGACACCGAGACTTTAGCCTTGTTCCCCAGTTCCAATGTCGGCAGCTCTGGACGTAAACCACATCCTCTCCCAGTGGCGGCTCCTTCGTGGGGGCATCAAAAATTCCCCCCCCCCCGTAGGTGGTTCAGGCTCGCTCGCTACGCTCGCTCGCCGCAGTGAAGTACAACAATTGCTTTACGCCCCACCACTTTCAAATGTCACCAGCCGCCCCTGCTGGCCTCTCTTAATCGTATAGCACCCAGTGACGGTGCGTCCATTGGGGCGTTGGGGCGTAGCCCCCCCGCCAGCAGCTCCCTCGGCGTCTTTGAACCTAAGTAAACTGAATCAGTTTACTTAAGTTCAAAGACGCCGAGAGAACTGATTAATCATGTCAGTCAGCATGACGTCGGACCGCCCACCCCCTTCAGAGTCTGAAGGGGGTGGGCGGTCCTGCGTCATGTTGACTGACATGATTGTCAGAGGGACCAGGGGCAGCAGGCAGCACTGCAGCACAAGTGCGCATGAGTGGGCAAGGGCACCGAATTTTCGCGCCGTGCCCAGTCATGCGCACTTGTGTTTGCACTGGCTGCGCATGCCCATTAGGAGAGCGAGGGTTGAGCAAAGGCTCAAACCTCGGTCTCCTAATGGGCAGGCGGGCAGTACTAACCGTGCCCTAAGCCAATCCTGGCGCTGCTGGCAGCGCCAGGATTGGCTGAGAGGGGCTATACTAGGGCAGCTGGGCAGGCGCAAACGGAGTCGGACCCGAGGCGGCGCGGACGGCGGACCTGGCCTGCTCAGGTAGGATTTCCTTTTTTTTATTTAAAAAAATCCCCCCCCCCGCGCGCGCGAGCCCCGACTGCTGATAAGTACAGCCCCCTTCCCCCCATGACGTGAGTAAACCTTCATCACAGCCTGGACACCTGTAGTTATTTTCTAGACTGCAAGAGGGAATGAGTCAGTCAGGCAGCAAATTAAGAAGGAAAATTAGCAATTTGTCATTATTTGCATAGTTGCACTGAAGACTCCGGCAACATGATTAGGCTGCGATTTTTAAGAAAATCAGAGTGGACTTTCTCAGAAACACGATAGACATGAGATTGTGCACATTTTTTATTTATTTCACCACCCGGATGATTGGAAGCGTTCCTAGGCACTTGTTTATGTGAATACCAACGGGGTTTTTTAATATAGCGTATTAATGTCTCTCATGACTCGAGGCGAGATGTTCCTTATTTCCGCAATATAGTGTCAATTACATGGCTGCTAGCTGCCTTCCAATGTTTCCACAAACCATAGTAACCGGTTGCAACAGTACACGGCAACTGTAATTATGTGGCAATGAAAGGCCGATTTATGGGAATTATTGTCCAGAGGCGTGCCAATTATTTTATTGTCCAATAAATGTGCCGCATGGCGTGTTAATCTTTTGCATACACGCCCTCCTCTGGCCCACTTTTCAAGTCCGTGCTCTCTGGCGAGGCGGGATAAGAAATGGGAGGAAATCTACATTAACTAGAAAGTCGTGAACTCCGAGGAAGAACAGAGAGGCCGAGATATGGCAGCATATGGTAAATATGAATTTTCATTAAGTACGTTGCCCCTTGAACACACACATTAAATAAACATCAGCCATTCTGTATGCAAGCCGGCCCATCACTTGTCAGCTATAACTGTCCTGTACCCAATCACCCTTTGAAATATTTTTACATAAAAAGCATACAGTGTATTATTGTAGTCTGGTTGTTATCCAGGAAATTGCATGAATTTTTGAGAAGCAATCACTTTCGAATCTCGACACTTTAAAAATTCGTGTTGGATACTGTAATTGACTTAAAGAAAGGTGGGTGGTACCTGAGAGTGCTATGTTAGCAATAAAAGCTACGTCCTTGGCGTCCCATTAAAACCCATAAAGAGCCCTTACTCTATAATATTCGTGTAATTACCAGCACTCTTTCTCCTCCTTCGAATAGTTTCATACTATTGCTATTTGGATCTGCCCTGCTTTGGGCTCATAGAATATTCTTTGAGTAGCCCACCCTTTTGAAGTCGCTGATCTTAGGCTCTCTGTATTCTGGACTTGACTCAAAGTATAAATAGCCTTGCTGTTATAGGTTGTCTGGGATGTTCCTTTTCATCCCTGTCGAAGTAGCTCCCATCACAGAAAAGGTGGGGGACCCCTGTTATAGGATGACTGAATGAGACTTTGTACAACTATTCCCGGAAGAATCATTCTGGAATTATATATGTAATAGACCCAGATTCTGAGGGTACCGGCTCCAACCCTGTGTATTTAATTTGCATCATACTACAGCATGATGAGATGTTGCTGTTTCTACATGTTTTTATATTTTTGAGAACCACAAATCTTTGTATTCAATATAAACGTATGTAAGCCTATATAACCCTGTCCCGCTTAACTGTATTCTGCTCACTGTCGTTATTCTCTCAAAATTGTTGACACACTCATAGGCCTTGCGTGGACTGCATGAAACTGCAAAGTAGATAACTATGCATCAGGGCTAATTATTTAACATTTCAGAGGTTTGGTGAGTTGAAAAAGCATCTTGTGGGTATATAGTTCCGCCACAGTGACTTTTGGTGCCTACATAGTGACCATCCAGGGCAGAGATTTTTTTTTGTTGCAGTTTCTATAGCCCAATCTCGACCCGAAGGTATTGGAGCAATTTACATGAGCAACAGTTGCATTGCACAAGCACGTTCATGTTGTTTTATACCATGGCATGCGGAGATTAAGTGATTTGCTCAGACTCACAGGATGTTGAGCGGACACCGAGACTTTAGCCTTGTTCCCCAGTTCCAATGTCGGCAGCTCTGGACGTAAACCACATCCTCTCCCAGTGGCGGCTCCTTCGTGGGGGCATCAAAAAGTCCCCCCCCCCCCGTAGGTGGTTCAGGCTCGCTCGCTACGCTCGCTCGCCGCAGTGAAGTACAACAATTGTTTTACGTGCCCCACCACTTTCAAATGTCACCAGCCGCCTCTGCAAGAACCTGGGGGAAAACTTCAGGGAGCCCCACCGATGAGTTTACAGGAAACATTAGATTCCCTTGTTGGGAGGCATCCACAGCAAGTAGGCCATGGATGGACTTGACTTTATTATAAAAACAACGCTAGCTCATCACAATGATTTTGGGAAAGCGAGGGAGGGGACAAGAAAGTACTAGCTGCTGAGAGTTTAGTCACAACTTTAAACAACGTTTTCTGACAATTTTGGGAACTAGAAATCTTCTCAATAAAGAAGGTTGCGTGAGCCGATCAGCAAAGCGCATGATATTTCTTTAATGCTCCCAAATACTCCAACTTAGCATTGGGTAAATAGTGTTTTCTCCATTGTCTTTCTAAGGCTTTGCAGCATTTTTCTCTTGCTTTAGAGAATCAGTAAACCAGGGGGTAGGAGGATGAATTCTGATCTGTGGCTTTACTGAAAGAGGTAGTGCAGAATCGATGGCCACTGTAAGCCATAGATGCCCGGAAAGCTGGTCTTGATCAGTGAGGGAAACAAGAGAAGGAATTTTATCAAGAAGCAATTTTTTAAGTGCCGACAAATTAAGTTTGGACCAGTTCCTAGTTTTAGGCAATGAGGTCAGCCTAGTAGGAAAGGTAGAAGAGAGCTTGATAGTAAAACGAAATGCAAAATGATCAGTCCAGTAAAGCTGGACAGGTGGCGCAACGGATAGAGTAGCAAGATTAGAAAAAATAGGGTCCAGAAGGTGACCTGCAATGTGAGTGGGTAGCGCATTTAGCAGCGAAAGATTAAGAGTATTCATGTCCTCTATAAATGTGGATGCTGATTTATCATTGGGGTTCTCAAGGTGGAGGTTAAGATCACCAAGCACCGAGAAGTTGGCGGCCCGAAGAATATGGGGTGCCAGCAGGTCAGAAAGAGCTAAACAGCAGTTGTGGGAAAGCCCGGGAGTGCGTAGATCAGGGCACCCGAAAAGGTCAACTTATGGGAAAAATGGATAGAGAAAGCCAAGGCTTCACAATTGGAAATCTGGAGGTCCACAATTTTAGAGTTATAGATTTTTTTTTAAATAATGGCGATACCTTCCCCTACTTTAAGGGGTCTATTAATTCCTAACAAGGAAAAATTATCAGGGAGTGCTGATATAACATCAGGTAGGGACCCATCGTGAAGCCAAGTTTCAGTTATAAAGACTACATCAGGATCTATGTCGGCGAGGAGGTTAAAGAGATAGAGCTGATGTTTAGGTAGGGAACGACAATTTAAGCTGAAACAGCGAAATTCACTGATTGACAAAGAAGCATTTAAAGTGTTGGGAGAAGAGCAAGGTGAACCATTCCCAGCCTGAAGGTCATGCACGGATCCCAGCTGCAAGTTAGGAGTACACTCAAAGTGGCAACAAGAACACTGTAGAAAGGGTAAATTAGGATAAAAAATCTGGCAAGACGCGTTAGAAGAAGGTCTAAGATTGCGCAACATAAAAGACAAATAAAATGTAGAAGCTGACAGCAACAGACCAGGGTTTCTGGCCCCTGGCCGCAGCGGGCACGGACGGGCGCAGACAGGCTTGCCTTAGATGCACCTTTGGCGCGCCAGCGGTGCACCCGCTGCGCGCGTCCGCTTAATCATCGGGTTAAGTAGGGTAAATGCGGTGAAGACTAGCCCGCACACCGTCTCACGGGTCTCACGGTCGGAAATGGCCGAAGAGACTGTCACCAGCCCTCCGCACAAACGGCACTCAGCCGTGGCAGAACGGGGCGGGCAGCACCTCAGGTAAGAGCAATGAATTTAAAAAGTAAAAATAACAAAAACGAAAATTACAAAAGCATAGAGCAGGACTTTAGAACCGAGTGCAACCTCAAGCTCTTTTAAAACACCCAAAGGTCGCCTCAAATAGTAGCAGAGCGGCAGCAGCCTTAGCACGGTCCGCTGCACGTCCGCTTAATCATTGGGTTAAGTAGGGGAAATGCGGTGAAGACTAGACCACACCCCGCCTCACCCGGAAGTGGAGGAAACGGCCGGAAATGGCCAAAGAGACTGTCACCACGCCCTCCGCACAAACGGCACTCAGCCGCGGCGGAACGGGGCGGACGGCACCTCAGGTAAGAGCAATGAATTTCAAAAGTACACATTTTTAAAAATAGCAAGAAATAAAATTACAAAAGCATAATACAGCAAATATAGGCCAATAAACCCAACTCAGACGGGAAACTCACATCTTTAAAGCCAAAAATGGCTTTATTTGGCTGTCTCCCACCTGAAATTGCCTTTTCTTCAATAGGAGTCAGTGAGGCAAATACATTCGCCTGATTATTTTTTTTTAAATCTCCCTCTTTTCTCTTCTAAAAATGTTACCATGTATGCCAACCTCAGCCATAGCCATGTTAGTTGCTGCAGATGGGGAGAGTTGCATCCCACATTCAGGCATGAGCTTGAGAAAGGTGAAGGAAAGGACCAGAGAACAGGAATGTGTTTATAAAAACAGTGAAATGAAAATCAGACCAGTGCACATACGAGATCCAGGAGTGCTTGGCCAGGTCCTAAGAATGAGCACCTATCACTCTGTTTAGAGCTAGCTGCAGAGATTTTATGTGGGGATTGTTGGACTTGGCCCTTCCTGCAGGGTCATCCCCAAACGTTTTGCATAACTCCTATTATTTTTTTTTTTAATAAATCTTTTTATTGAACAGACTCGATATAAGGTACAGTTCCACAATAGTCAATAGTGGGGAGTACAATGAAATCAAATATACATACAAATACTGCAGGATAATGCATTGGAAATCACGGGGAGGGGGGATCATCACTGTCAAAAGTACGGGGAGGAGTACATATGTTGCCACGATATTCATTCCAGGGGGCCCATACCGTGGCCCATTTTTGGGGGCAGCCCGTGTCATATACACTGTCTTTTCCCGTAGCATACACCAATCAAGGTCTTTTTCCCAGTCAGTGATCGTGGGTGCACGCGAGGCCCCCCATAGTTGAGCAATGTTCCTCTTGGCGACCATGTAGCCGAGTATGGCCCATTGTGTGGTGTGTGTGTTAAGGTCAGTGGGTCCCCAGACGTTGAGTAGGCATCTAGGGGCTTCTGGTGTGATTTCGACTCCTATTGCTTCTCTCATTACTTCGTGTATCTTACGCCAGTACTCCTGGATCGGTTCACAGTGCCATAGTATGTGCATAAACGTGCCCAGCTGGGTGCATCCCCTCCTACAAGACCCATCCGCCAGAAAACCCATGTGCATCAATTGGGGACCCGTTATGTAAATTCTATGTAGTATCTTTAGCTGCACAAGGCGGAGACGCGCCGAAATAGCAACAGTTTTGGGGGAGGAGACCGCCGCTTGCCAGTCTTCGTCGTCTAATTCAATACCTTCCCCAGCCCATTTTTCTCGTAGTGACTGCAGGGGGTCCTCCATGTTATGGATGAGTTTGCGGTAAGTTAGGGAGATAGCTTTTGTAGGTAAATGACCATCTAGTAGCATGTCCTCCAGTGGGGAGGAATCTGGTGGAGCAGAGTCACGGGCAGCACTGTTTGCAATGCGTGTCGGACCTGCAGGTAGCGGAAACGCTCGGAATCCGCCAGGGCATATCGACCCTGGAGGGCCTCAAAGGTGTGCACGCCCTCTTTGCCCCAGAGGTCCCTGATGTGAGAGATGCCAATTAGATCCCATTTGTCAAAGCCTTTGGAGTTTCTCAGGTCCCCAAGCGTTTGGGAATCCCACAGTGGTGTAGCAAGAGTCAGTTTATTGTTCCATCCTAACGATTTGGTTGCCGAGTGCCAAATTTTAACTGTGTGGTTGGTAGGACCTGTAAGTGGGTATCTGTCTGGTTTGGAGTATAGTGCCCGGGTGTATGCCCCGTTTGGAAGAAGCCATTTTTCCATATTAAATCCCGGGTCGTCAGGCCGCCCATAAGTGCCGTGATTTATTGCTATTAGATGTGCTGCCCAGTAGTACTTTTTAATGTCAGGCAGTCCGATTCCGCCGTCATACCAGCTGAGCGTGAGTTTTTGCAGAGCAATACGCGGCCTCCCACCCCAGAGAAGTTCTCGCTGGAGTCCTTCTATTTCTTTAAAATATGAATTCGGGACCGGGTTTGCAGAGTTCTGTATGGCATAGAGGAAGCGGGGTAGGGACAGCATCTTAAAAAGGGCCGCTTTGCCCAGTAGAGAAAGTGGGAGGGCCTTCCAGTGTGCGATGTCACTTTTAAGTCTTAGCAGTGGGGGAGCCAGGTTACGAGCATACCGAAGTGAGTGATCGAGAGAAACGAATATACCTAAATATT
Organism: Calotriton arnoldi; assembly: GCA_963921515.1. NCBI lineage: Eukaryota > Metazoa > Chordata > Amphibia > Caudata > Salamandridae > Calotriton > Calotriton arnoldi. Next base: position 61,214 of record CAWUFW010023505.1, read on the forward strand.
TGAAGCCGTCTGAGACTATTGGGATGGGGCAGTGTCGAGGAAGAGGAGGAGAGTCCCCACAGAGGACGTATAAGAGAGATTTCTGCCAGTTGATACGAAACCCAGAGTATCTGCCAAAAACGGCTAGGATGTCAAATACCACAATGAGGGACCTTTTAGGAGACGTGAGGTATAGGAGGATGTCGTCCGCGTATAGAGAAATTCGGTCCTCCCATTCAGCCGACCATCTCATTCCACGGATCCTCACGTCATTGCGGATCCATGCGGCAAGGGGTTCGAGGGCCAACGCGAAGAGTAAGGGAGAGAGAGGGCATCCCTGCCGGGTCCCTCGGCCAAGTGTGAAGGCTTCAGATTTTTTATTATTCACGACTACCTGCGCCATTGGTGTGGCGTATAGCAATCGCAACCACCCTCTAAAGTTCGGTCCGAATCCCAGTTTTGTGAGCACGGCAAAGAGATAGGACCACTCAAGCGTATCAAAGGCTATAGTAGCGTCTAGGGAGACTATAACTGCATCCTCTCGTATGGTCGGTGCCCTGCCCAAAACCCCAGGCACTCTACGCAGATTTAGAGCAGTGTTTCTCTTTGGCATAAACCCCGATTGATCAGGGTGCACTAATTCCCCTATTGCCTTAATCAGCCTAGTGGCGAGCACTTTGGCAAGGATTTTAGGTTCTGCGTTAAGCAATGAGATAGGACGGTAGGAGGCGCAGTCCGTTTTGGGTTTCCCTTCCTTATGAATGGTAACAATGGTTGCAATTCTCTGATCTAGGGGCAGCGATCCCCGTTCAAGGCTGTCTTCAAACATAGATTTCAGATAGGGGGCTAATTTATCTGGACGGAGTTTGTAGAGTTCGATCGGGATGCCATTTGGGCCGAGGGCCTTACCCGAGTGGAGCGCTCGGATGGCAGTCGCTATTTCGTCAGTGGTGAGGGCACTATCCATGAACGCCCGGTCAGTGGCTGACAGTTTTGGAAGGGAGATATCTCGTAGGAGTTCCGAGGAATCCGCCTCAGTGTGTGGGCCCACCGAGCTGTATACTGTGTGGAATTGCGTTGCAAACTGTTTGGCTATGTCTTGGGGGTCGGTTATGGGGGACCCGTCCGAGTCCCTAAGTTCTGGAACAAGCCGACTAGCATGTTCTCTTTTTTCTAGCCAGGCGATCAGTTTTCCAGCCTTATCCCTCCATTCGTAGAGGCGGCCCAGCCTGTTCTGCCCCATTATTTTGGCGCGGTCAGTGACTAGTGCCCAATATTCTGCCTGACGGAGGCGAAGTGTGTGGAGGGTGTCAGATGAAGGGTCAGAGTTCACTTCTTGTTCCAGACGGTAAATCTCGTGTTCTACATCCGAAATGTCTTTTATGTTGTCTTTTTTTGATCCCGCAATTAGGGAGAGTGCCTGGCCCCTAATCACCGTTTTGAAGGCATTCCCATAGCACTTGCGGGGAGTCTACAGAATGTTCGTTCTCCAGGAAGTAGTTTTCTATGGCTTTATTGAGGTCTTTGCGTAATTTGGGATTTTTAAGGTACCAGGGGTTGATAGGGGCAATTCGTCCTACTTGTGTGTGCTCCAAGACCATGTGGACCCATAGGGGGGAGTGGTCGGAGATACCCCTGGCTAGATGCCTGATCTCCTGGAGATCTGTAACCTGCGAAGCTGGGACAACTATATAGTCCAGGCGAGAGAAGCTATTGTGTGCCCCGGAGTGGAAGGTGTGCTGGATCTTGTCAGGATTGTATGTTCTCCACCCGTCCACTAGCCCCATTGCCTCCAGGAAGCTGGAAAAAGAGTGTGCAGTATGGGGGATGGTGCGGGGAGGGTGTCTGTCCAGGGAGCCCGAGATTATTGAGTTAAAGTCGCCGCCGAGCACTAGGTGGCCATCTGGTAGCGCTAGCAGCACCGCACTCAGGTCTGTAAATGTTATGGCTTGTAGCCCCGGAGGCGCATATATAGACATGAAGGTGATGGTTCGGCCCTCCCAAGTGCCCGTGATCCCGACATATCTGCCACGGTCATCCACATAGGTGGACGCAAGTGATAGGGGGAATGATTTCTTTTGCAGGATGCCCACCCCTCTGGAGTTAGATGCGAAACCTGCGTGTGCTACCATTGTATATCCCCATCTATGCATAGCCTTGCATGTGTTACCCACCAGGTGCGTTTCCTGAAGCATTACAATGTCTGGTGACAATCTCTTGATATATTGCAATACCACACTTCTCTTAATTTTGTCCCCCAACCCATTTACGTTCCAACTTAGTATTTTGACTTCCTTGTTCCACTGCACACCCACTGACACATTTGTGAAGCATCGCAGCTTTTAGTTGCACAAACAGGGATTGTACCATCGAGAAAACGCAAACAAATAAAAACAAAAGAGAACAGCAACCCCTCCCAACAACCCCCCACCCTGCTCCCCTGCACTCTGGGCTTCGAACTGCCCATAATAACCAAATGCAGAGTGCCTGTCGCCCAACGTTTTACTAAAAGAAGAAAGTGAGGGGAGGCATTAGCGCCCCGATGGCCCCCTTTCCTACCGTTACAAGGTTTAGGTACACTTTGTAGTGATAAGCCCAGAGACAAATTGTCAAACCTTTTAGTACATTAGCTTTCAAGTCGACGTCCTCAAGCTTCAAAAGACTATGCATGATGTTCAATGTTAGGGAAGAGCCGACGGTCCAGAATGTTCGAGAGTCAGTTCAAGGAATGCAGATCGTCGGTTTCAGTGGCCGTTGGGGCTCCGTTCCGGTGAGGTCCTCCAGCCGTCCAGCCAGTCAGATGCCAACTCAGGTAGGTCAAAGAAGCGAGCTTTTCCATCGGACTCGACTCGCAGACGCGCAGGGAAAAGCATGGCGTATTTAAGGCCTTTTTCACGTAGTCTTCGTTTGACATCAAGGAATGAGCGTCGACGCATTTGCACTGCCTGTGTAAGGTCAGGGAAGAAGGCGAGTTCTGAATTGTCTATTTTGATCGGAGGAGCAACCCTGGCGGCCTGTAGAATTGTGACTCTGTCTCTGTAATTTAACAGCCGGGCCAATATCGGACGGGGGGGCCCCCGGTTTTGTGCGGCCCCAGGTACTCTGTGCGCCCTCTCAACCACAAACAGCTTGGACAGGCCCTTTGGTTGTAGCTTCGTCAGTACCAGGTTTTCGATGAACAGGTCAGTAGCCGGACCCTCCGAATTTTCCGGCACACCTAGAACGCGGATGTTATTGCGTCTCGAGCGCCCCTCGTAATCGTCCAGCTTGTCTTCAGCGAACTTACGGAACGCCTGGAGTTCCCTGATGTCCGACCGTAGTTGTGAGGTGTCTTCCACAAGACTGGTGGTGGTGAGCTCCAGCTGCTTGACTTTCTCCCTGTGTTTCGTGAGGTCAGCCCTAATCAGCGTCACTTCAGAGGATAGAGTGTCTATGGATGTGCACACTCCAGTGATAGCCGCCAGTAGGTCTTTCATTGTGGGCTCTGAAGGATCATGTTCCGCCCCACCTTGTTGTGTGTCACCAGTTCCTTTCCGCTCGGGCAATTCCGCCCTCGGGCAGGTGTATCGATCCAGCCTGCTTTGCTGGGATGTTTTTGTACCCCTCTGGTTAGAAATGATTAGGCCCGCGTCCGCACCGCCGTCCAGTTGCGCAGCGTCTGGGGGATCTGCCAAGCTCAGAACTCTCTTGCCGGGGCGCAAACGCAGGACCACGAGCAAAGGCCACCCGGTGAGGGGCGAAGGCGTCTAGGGCGTGGGCCGCACTCCAGCTGCAGCTATTCTGTGGGCGCAGAGGAACAAGAGCAGTGGGTGCACTGGTGCTAGGACCCGGTCCGCGCCGCGGGGAAGAGGGGGGCCCTTGATGATGAGGGTCACGAGTCCAGTCCCAGGTGCCCTCACCGGCGCTGGGCTGCAGTGTCAGGCACCTCCCCCGCCACGGCGCGCAGAAGTACCTCCCTGCTGGTGACCGGCCGAGACCTCCAGGGCCGATCTCCGGGACCGGCTCCGACGTTGTATGCCCAGCAGGCAGTCTCCAGGCAGCGGCGCAGATGTGCAGTGCCTCAGTATGCAGGCCGCCACTGGGTGCTAGTGAACTGCTGCGTCAATCGCCTGCGGCCCCTCCGGGAGTGGGGGAGGGGGGGTCCACCGGCGCTGCAGGCGTCCAGGACGGCGGGCGTGCGCACTCGAGGTCCCGGCTTCCCCAAGGTTGTAGGCCGCAATCGCCGGGCGGGATATCTCCGCTTTCCGACGTCCGTCGATGCCCAGGATTGCAGCAAAGTGCACCACTGCACCTCCGGCACGCGAATCCGGCACCGGAGGATCGGATGAATGAGGCGGATATACGGGGCAGGAAAGGGGGCCTCAGAGGATCCCTAGCAGGCGGCCATGTTCTTTCGCCGCGAAGCCACGCCCCCCAACTCCTATTATTTTTGTTGATTCGTTGTTGCTGGCCTTAGCACGTTACCACTGCTAACCAGTGGTAAAGTGCTTGTGCTCTCTCTTTATAACATGGTAGAATTGGCTTATACCCAATTGGCATATTTAATTTACTTATAAGTCCCTAGTAAATTGGTACTACATGTGCGCAGGGCCTGTAAATTAAATGCTGCTACTGGGCCTGCAGCACTGATTGTAACACCCAGGTAAATAGCCTTTATACATGTCTCAGGCCTGAATTGCAGACTGTGTGTGCAGTTTTAAACTGCCATGTCGACCTGGCCAAATAAACCCTTTGCCAGACTCAAACACTCCTTTGTAATACATATGTCATCCCTAGGATAGGCCCTGGACAGCCCAGAGGGCAGTGTGCAATGTATTTAAAAAGTTCAACATGTACTTTTTAAGTTTTACACATCCTGGTAGTGAAAAACTCTTAAATTCGTTTTTCACTACTGCAAAGCCTATCTCTCCCATAGAATTACATTAGAGTTGTAATTTCCAAATCAGAAGAGATAACTGGTTCATGTTTGGTGTCTCTGGAATCCTAATGTAAAATCCTAACTTATGGTGTAGTCGGATTTTAAATTACAATTCCGAGAATGCCACTTTTAGAAAGTTGGTATTTTCATGCCTAAGCCAATATGTATCTGCAGGTTGTCTCTGGTCACATGACTGGGTGTAGTTAGCAGTTGTGATTTGTGTTTTCCTCCTAGACAGCCACACACAATGGGAGCTTAGGTGTGACTGGATGGGCCATCACTGGCAGGATGGGAGGGAGGACCTGGGCCCCGCATCACTTACACCTGAATAGGCTGTATCTTGTCTTCACAAAAAGGGCATAACGACCCTGCATTGTCACGTCAGCCAGCTTGGAGCCATGGCAGCAGAGGCAAGCAATTCCATGCACATCAAAGCTGCTGTCTAAGAGCTTCTCACACCTTCCAGAGCCAGGGCACCAGGTAATTAAAAAAAAGGGACGTCAGACACCAACTCTTCAGTACACTTCTGGACCTGTAGATACTCTGCCAGGAAGAAGGACTGCCACTCCGAGGACTGCTGCTCTACAGGAACTGCTGCCCTGCTGTACTGACCTGCTGACCTCTTGTCTGGGGAAAAAGAACTGGATCTGCAACTCCATCTTGAAGCCAGGACCCCAGAGTGAGTCAAAGGGCTAGTCTGTTGGCCTCTTGATTTGAGCCTCAGGGACTTAACTGGCTCCCCAACAGCTCCTGGACACATCGTCAGTGAGTTCCTGACCCCCAAGTGGTGCCTGTCATGTCCTGGACCCTTGGTGTGGATCTTGAGATCTTAAATTCAGGTTTTGGGGCTCTTTGCGACCGCACTGCTATGCTGTGGAGCTGAGGTCTTGCAGTGCTGTGGGGCACGGCTCAAATGTTACAGAGCTGAGGTATTGCTGTGCTGAGTGGCTGTGCTTGCGTGCCGCAAAGCTCTGGTAGAGCTGGAATTATGTTGCTGGGTAGAGTTATGGTGATGGAGCAAGGACTCACAAATGAGACTTGCTCGAATGCAATCACCTCACAGTATTAATTTATTAATTATGTATTGTTTATACTAACGTTGCATACATTACACGAATAGCAAGGAAGCTTGCCTATGTGTTCTAACTAACAAGTAACGCTTGTCTTTCTCTAAAATGGCCGCAAAAGAGCGGGAACCTTACTGCGCATGTCTCATCCATATCACATGGTGTGACGTCTTTCTTTGCTTGGTGGGAAATTTCTGCTTCTGCGCAGTGTGCTTTAAAATGGCTGCTTGATGTTTTCACATGCTTCAGCTTGCTCTTATGTTATTATTAATGTGTCGTTTTCTTAACGCTACTAATGCGGGATAGATTTATAAGTAAATGGGGATAGAGTAGAAAGAGTGGGTATACAGTGAAACATATTATTTTGTGATTTTAATATTTTCTTCTTTGACTTTTATTAGTTCGTAAACTTGGGCCTGGGGTTGGTGATCTGAAACTCGAGAGACAATGATTCTGCGCATGTGTCCTGTTTGGCTGCCAAAGAATAAAAATGAAGTCAACCTGGACGTCATCCAAGGCCATGACCTGATGGCCGAAGCTGCTGTGCTCTTGCCTTTCCTGTTGAAAATTGAAACTTTGTATATGAAGAATATATAACATTTGTCGTGAGATGGGTGGGAAATAAAGCAAATGTATAAAATTGGATGGGCGGTAGTTTAAAGACAATGGCCTACAGAAAATGAACTAAAATCATATGGTGTGAGAATCCACCCCCTGTCCCTGTCCAATCAGAAGTAGTGGTCCCATATTTTAGCAACATTAAGGGGAGGTACATGGGCGTAGAAGGGTATAATAGATATAGAATTAGCTAATTAGTTAGAAGGAGATGCTGCGAGTCTAGAGGGACGAGACTAGAAGATCAGGCGTGCATGCTGACAAGAAAAGCTCCAGACCGTCAAGCTGATTGATTGCAGACAGAATCGCTGTCCAGAGAGGTCCTGAGGAGGGGGCGGCGGAGTCTATTAGAAGGAAGGCACGGGAGAATCGAGGAGAAGCCGAGTATCAGAGAGGGAACGACGCAGGCGTCGTTGTAGAGAGGTCACCGGTCCTGTCCTGATCCTGGAGGAGGTCTTTGCTCTTCATCCTTCCTGGGTCCTATTCTTTCCAACTCCTTGGCCAAGGGGTTTGGTTCTCGCACTTAGGTAAATATAAATGCAACCTTTAGTTGCGCTGCTGTCTCTATCTTCTCCTTTCTGAGGGACCGTCATTAATCAATAATTATTATTCTATGCTTCACCTGTGATATGCGATTAAGTACCATGTGGTTATGTAATTTACTCTGCTAAATCTTTAGATAAACATTTTAAAACTTCCTGACTCAGTGGTTATTTCAGGATTATGTACTATAATGAATGTCACTCATTTTAAATTTCCCAATTAGCAAAGGATTCATTGGTAAGTCATTACTCTTCATTCGGAAGGTAATTGGTAGCAGGGATTTTGATAAAGAGTAACAACTGATAAAACCCAGCGTAAGTATTAGCGTAGTATGAATGTATGGGCCCAAGTGAGTATCTATTGTATGAATGCTGTTTGTTAATATCGCGCTGGATCAGTTTTCTGGTAGCAGAGGATGGTTACTCTTTGTTAATTGGGTAATGAGAATTTTATTTTTATGAACTAACATCCGTGTATTCAAAGTTTGTTTTATGTTGTCTAGAATCCCCGGGGAAAATTGAATAGCGGTTGGTAAGTGGAAGCCATACTGCAGTGATGTTATCTGTCAGGCAGAAATAGTACTGAAAAGTTAAGCAGGACTTTCAGTACTGGTTAGGGAATCTATGCGTGTGAGTAATAGCAAAAGAGTACGCTGGTGAAAATGTTGATGTTATATCACCTAGAAAGGGTAACATTGAAGAAGTAACAGGTACTTCTGGAGCTTGTGTGAAGAGTAATCGGAAGGGTTTTTACTCGTAATGTATAGTTAGTAAACGGAAAGGTTTTACTAAGTGTGAGAGAAAACTATCTTTTCTAATTTAGAGAAACTGGCACGATAGCGAATGTTTTATGTTGTTACTGAAATTTAATTAAGATTTATAGAGAAAATAAGTTTGCGTAAGATTTTGTAAAGGGAAGATCAGCTGCCGGAGAGGGAGCTGACGTCAGAAAACGCTGCGCTGGGATTGGTTGAAACAGCGAGGGACAGTAAAGAGCAGATTGTAAAGGAGGGGTTGACAGACAAACGTCACCAAAAGGCCGCGTTAGGATTGGTTCAGAAATACAAGTTAGCAGGCATTTGATTGGTTGAGATTCTAGAAGCTAAAATCTTAGTGGATAGAGATTGCATGTTAAAACGCGATCCGACTTTAATAGGAACTCGTCCGGATAGGAGATTCCTAGGTTTTGCAGAATATAATTTTATACACCGAAGATTAGATAGAATGTACGGAGAGAAGAGAAAAATGTCCTTTCTGCAAAAGATTAAGAATTATTTTAAAAAGGATAAACCAATCAAAACTAGGGAAGGAATCATCATTCCACCAGCTAAAACGCCCGCTTCATTCATGATGATGGAGAGAGGTTATCATACTTGTGTATGGATAGAGAATTGGATAGAATATACCAAAAATGATGGAATATTAGCATTTCCCGAGAATGGTACCTTCAATGGAAGAATTCTTCAAAATTTGAGATTGAGGATGAATGACCTAGAACCCAGACCTAGATTAACTCAATACGAAGCCTTAGAGGAATGGGAAACCGAGGCATTTGAGCGTGACCGATCCAGGAGTAATAGGGGTTATCGAGGATTTTTCCCCAGATACCAACATGAGTCTAGGGACGGTCAGATGAAACAATGGAGAAGGGCAATGCTTACAGAAGGATTATATCCAATATTTACGGAAGAAGAACTGTTAGGGAAGAAATGCACAGAAAAGACAAAACATTTAATGAGAAATGGAGATTCGGAAGATGAATTTATAGAAGAAATTTTAAGAAACCCCCCACCATATCAGGAAGGGACAAGTGGATGCACCCCAAGTGCCCCACTGTTGAAAACTCCATTAGTACCACAGGTAATGCATGATTTCACCCCCAGTAGGATACTTCATGATAAAGAAAAAGAAGCCCTAGAGAAAACCAGAGCAGAATTAATACAGAAGATAACACAGATAAAGGTACATCCTGATTCTTTGACCATACCTGTAACAATTGGTCCGGTAGTTCCATTATATAGTGGTCAGGGAAATTGTCCTCCACCGTTAGTTATGCCTACTCCTGTGAATATTCCTAAACCTGAAGCAACAGTAATGGTTGAGGATCATTTTAGTGATTGTGAATCAACAATATCATTAATGGATTTACCAATTTGAGATTCTGTTAATAGTACTCCCAGAAGAAATACACCTGTGTGCTCAAAAGAGATAAATTTGATAACTTCATCAGGAGCAAAAAGTGTCACTGTAGTTAGTCCAGAAGACTTAGAAAGGTGGGCACAAGGATCAGAACAGCAGTGTACACCTCCAAAAATGTTGGATATTTATAAATTAAAAGTCGAATTAGAAGAAATAATAGCAGGAAATGTAGGGCTAGATCGCCTAAATGCTTACAATGAAGAAGAATTATTGTTCGTATGCAGGAGTATCACCAGAAATGTAAAAGTATTTCATGAAAAATTATCAGATTTGGCTCTGCAGATGGGAATTGAAATAGGGAGATCAAAGGTGTTGCAGAAACCCTATAGAGCAGACTTCTCAGACAAAGACTTAGAAAATATGAATGCCTCTGGAAGAAAATTACAAGTAAAAGAATTAATGATAGTCTTACAGAAATGGGGAGACTTAGATAAATGGAGAGTTCGATGGGCAAAGAAAAAGGAAGAGGCACGATCCAGTAGAACAGCCTCTGAATATGTGATGAAAGAAACATGGAAGACAGATCAAATGTACCCGATGCGAGAAGTTCCCGGAGGGGGCTATGTACATGTCCCATGGAGTAGACAGGATATTTTGTCATTTACGAACGATTTTCCAAAATTGAGAGAAAAACCAATTGAATGGTACAAGCAGGTTGAAAGGTTTGTGAAGGTATCAAAGGTATTGTTGAAAGATTTGGGGGTCGATTCCGATCTCGGTCGGAGACGCACCCAACGCCATTCGGTCGGGAAAAAAGCCATGCGAATGCCTGTTTCCCGACCGATCCGCACATGAATCCGAACGAACAGGTACGATGCGCACAACAGCACAGATTCCGACCGAGTCGTACTCACCCAATCCAGGTCCTGATCCCCGACCGAGCCGGATCCGTAAACGCAGATACGAGTCGCCCGGAAGCCAAAAAGCAGCCCCGTCCGGCCGGACAAGTACGATGCGCTTCCCGTACGCGCCGAACCCATCGCTACGCACGGCACGTCAAAGCATCCGGGAGAGGCGCACATAAGCTCCGATTCGCGCCACAACACGATCCACGGCTACGAGACGAACACGCAAGCGACGAGGACGAGGCGAAGCAACGACGAAGACGAACGAGACGAACCAACAATGAATTCCATCGTTCCGATCCTACCAATATTCTACATCTACTACCGGAACAGGCACGGACGCGTACGGCGCAGAAGGTAGGTCAGACACCAACCACAAACACAAACTACACGTACCCGACATATCACACACACACACAGGGATGCAGAAATTACTTACTCCAGAAACAGCAGCACCATAGGGGCGGGATGCCCATCACCAATGCCACATATACACATAGGGGCCCGGATGCCTGTCACTACTACCACCCTTACCCAGGGGGTGCCAGGTGCCTACCACTACTGCCACCTCTACCCAGGGGGTGCCAGGTGCCTACCACTACTACCACCTCTACCCATGGGGGGCTGGACGCCTGTCACTACTACCACCTCTACCCATGGGGGTGCCAGGTGCCTACCACTACTGCCACCTCTACCCAGGGGGTGCCAGGTGCCTACCACTACTACCACCTCTACCCAGGGGGTGCCAGGTGCCTACCACTACTACCACCTCTACCCAGGGGGTGCCAGGTGCCTACCACTACTACCACCTCTACCCAGGGGGTGCCAGGTGCCTACCACTACTACCACCTCTACCCAGTGGGTGCCAGGTGCCTACCACTACTACCACCTCTACCCAGGGGGTGCCAGGTGCCTACCACTACTACCACCTCTACCCAGGGGGGGCTGGATGCCTGTCACTACTACCACTTCTACCCATGGGGGCTGGATGCCTGTCACTACTACCACCTCTACCCATGGGGGTGCCAGGTGCCTACCACTACTGCCACCTCTACCCAGGGGGTGCCAGGTGCCTACCACCACTACCACCTCTACCCATGGGGGTGCCAGGTGCCTACCACTACTGCCACCTCTACCCAGGGGGTGCCAGGTGCCTACCACTACTGCCACCTCTACCCAGGGGGTGCCAGGTGCCTACCACCACTACCACCCTTACCCAGGGGGTGCCAGGTGCCTACCACTACTACCACCTCTACCCATGGGGGTGCCAGGTGCCTACCACTACTACCACCTCTACCCAGGGGGTGCCAGGTGCCTACCACTACTGCCACCTCTACCCATGGGGGTGCCAGGTGCCTACCACTACTACCACCTCTACCCATGGGGGTGCCAGGTGCCTACCACTACTGCCACCTCTACCCAGGGGGTGCCAGGTGCCTACCACTACTACCACCTCTACCCAGGGGGTGCCAGGTGCCTACCACTACTACCACCTCTACCCATGGGGGGCTGGATGCCTACCACTACTACCACCTCTACCCATGGGGGTGCCAGGTGCCTACCACTACTACCACCTCTACCCATGGGGGTGCCATGTGCCTACCACTACTGCCACCTCTACCCAGGGGGTGCCAGGTGCCTACCACTACTACCACCTCTACCCATGGGCGTGCCAGGTGCCTACCACTACTACCACCTCTACCCAGGGGTGCCAGGTGCCTACCACTACTACCACCCTACCCAGGGGTGCCAGGTGCCTACCACTACTACCACCTCTACCCAGGGGTGCCAGGTGCCTACCACTACTACCACCTCTACCCAGGGGGTGCCAGGTGCCTACCAATACTACTACCTCTACCCATGGGGGTGCCAGGTGCCTACCACTACTACCACCTCTACCCAGGGGGTGCCAGGTGCCTACCACTACTACCACCTCTACCCAGGGGGGGCCGGATGCCTGTCACTACTACCACCTCTACCCATGGGGGGCTGGATGCCTGTCACTACTACCACCTCTACCCATGGGGGTGCCAGGTGCCTACCACTACTGCCACCTCTACCCAGGGGGTGCCAGGTGCCTACCACCACTACCACCTCTACCCAGGGGGTGCCAGGTGCCTACCACTACTACCACCTCTACCCAGGGGGGCTGGATGCCTGTCACTACTACCACCTCTACCCATGGGGAGCTGGATGCCTGTCACTACTACCACCTCTACCCAGGGGGGCCGGATGCCTGTCACTACTACCACCTCTACCCATGGGGGCTGGATGCCTGTCACTACTACCACCTCTACCCATGGGGGTGCCAGGTGCCTACCACTACTGCCACCTCTACCCAGGGGTGCCAGGTGCCTACCACCACTACCACCTCTACCCAGGGGTGCCAGGTGCCTACCACCACTACCACCTCTACCCATGGGGGGCTGGATGCCTGTCACTACTACCACCTCTACCCATGGGGGTGCCAGGTGCCTACCACTACTGCCACCTCTACCCAGGGGTGCCAGGTGCCTACCACCACTACCACCTCTACCCATGGGGGTGCCAGGTGCCTACCACTACTACCACCTCTACCCAGGGGTGCCAGGTGCCTACCACTACTACCACCTCTACCCAGGGGGGCTGGATGCCTGTCACTACTACCACCTCTACCCATGGGGGCTGGATGCCTGTCACTACTACCACCTCTACCCATGGGGGTGCCAGGTGCCTACCACTACTGCCACCTCTACCCAGGGGGTGCCAGGTGCCTACCACCACTACCACCTCTACCCATGGGGGTGCCAGGTGCCTACCACTACTGCCACCTCTACCCAGGGGTGCCAGGTGCCTACCACTACTGCCACCTCTACCCAGGGGTGCCAGGTGCCTACCACCACTACCACCCCTACCCAGGGGTGCCAGGTGCCTACCACTACTACCACCTCTACCCATGGGGGTGCCAGGTGCCTACCACTACTACCACCTCTACCCAGGGGGTGCCAGGTGCCTACCACTACTGCCACCTCTACCCATGGGGGTGCCAGGTGCCTACCACTACTGCCACCTCTACCCATGGGGGTGCCAGGTGCCTCCCACTACTGCCACCTCTACCCAGGGGGTGTCAGGTGCCTACCACTACTACCACCTCTACCCAGGGGGTGCCAGGTGCCTACCACTACTACCACCTCTACCCATGGGGGGCTGGATGCCTACCACTACTACCACCTCTACCCATGGGCGTGCCAGGTGCCTACCACTACTACCACCTCTACCCAGGGGGTGCCAGGTGCCTACCACTACTACCACCTCTACCCAGGGGGTACCAGGTGCCTACCACTACTACCACCTCTACCCAGGGGGTGCCAGGTGCCTACCACTACTACTACCTCTACCCATGGGGGTGCCAGGTGCCTACCACTACTACCACCTCTACCCAGGGGTGCCAGGTGCCTACCACTACTACCACCTCTACCCAGGGGGG
>CAWUFW010023506.1:0-74783 GCA_963921515.1 Calotriton arnoldi
GGGATGATGGACGGAGCGTTAGAGCAAATCAAACACTCACCCCCAGTCAACTGATCTGGGTTTAATCCATCATCATTCTTTAGCTCACTCCACCACCCCAGTTCAGACATGGCCATATGCAAATCAGTCTGACCCTGTGCCTCATGGGAACAGTCCAGCCCGAACTGCCAAGCCATGTCTTCCCTGGACCGGAAACAAGCATCCTGGGACCGGTTTCGGGTTCAAAACCCTCATCAGCCAGGCTATCTTGAATCCAGTGGCAAAGTGAGCAAGGGACCCACGTCTGGGCATACCCTGCCAACTTAGGGCGAACAAAGCGATACCAAAGGGGATGATGGACGGAGCGTTAGAGCAAATCAAACACTCACCCCCAGTCAACTGATCTGGGTTTAATCCATCATCATTCTTTAGCTCACTCCACCACCCCAGTTCAGACATGGCCATATGCAAATCAGTCTGACCCTGTGCCTCATGGGAACAGTCCAGCCCGAACTGCCAAGCCATGTCTTCCCTGGACCGGAAACAAGCATCCTGGGACCGGTTTCGGGTTCAAAACCCTCATCAGCCAGGCTATCTTGAATCCAGTGGCAAAGTGAGCAAGGGACCCACGTCTGGGCATACCCTGCCAACTTAGGGCGAACAAAGCGATACCAAAGGGGATGATGGACGGAGCGTTAGAGCAAATCAAACACTCACCCCCAGTCAACTGATCTGGGTTTAATCCATCATCATTCTTTAGCTCACTCCACCACCCCAGTTCAGACATGGCCATATGCAAATCAGTCTGACCCTGTGCCTCATGGGAACAGTCCAGCCCGAACTGCCAAGCCATGTCTTCCCTGGACCGGAAACAAGCATCCTGGGACCGGTTTCGGGTTCAAAACCCTCATCAGCCAGGCTATCTTGAATCCAGTGGCAAAGTGAGCAAGGGACCCACGTCTGGGCATACCCTGCCAACTTAGGGCGAACAAAGCGATACCAAAGGGGATGATGGACGGAGCGTTAGAGCAAATCAAACACTCACCCCCAGTCAACTGATCTGGGTTTAATCCATCATCATTCTTTAGCTCACTCCACCACCCCAGTTCAGACATGGCCATATGCAAATCAGTCTGACCCTGTGCCTCATGGGAACAGTCCAGCCCGAACTGCCAAGCCATGTCTTCCCTGGACCGGAAACAAGCATCCTGGGACCGGTTTCGGGTTCAAAACCCTCATCAGCCAGGCTATCTTGAATCCAGTGGCAAAGTGAGCAAGGGACCCACGTCTGGGCATACCCTGCCAACTTAGGGCGAACAAAGCGATACCAAAGGGGATGATGGACGGAGCGTTAGAGCAAATCAAACACTCACCCCCAGTCAACTGATCTGGGTTTAATCCATCATCATTCTTTAGCTCACTCCACCACCCCAGTTCAGACATGGCCATATGCAAATCAGTCTGACCCTGTGCCTCATGGGAACAGTCCAGCCCGAACTGCCAAGCCATGTCTTCCCTGGACCGGAAACAAGCATCCTGGGACCGGTTTCGGGTTCAAAACCCTCATCAGCCAGGCTATCTTGAATCCAGTGGCAAAGTGAGCAAGGGACCCACGTCTGGGCATACCCTGCCAACTTAGGGCGAACAAAGCGATACCAAAGGGGATGATGGACGGAGCGTTAGAGCAAATCAAACACTCACCCCCAGTCAACTGATCTGGGTTTAATCCATCATCATTCTTTAGCTCACTCCACCACCCCAGTTCAGACATGGCCATATGCAAATCAGTCTGACCCTGTGCCTCATGGGAACAGTCCAGCCCGAACTGCCAAGCCATGTCTTCCCTGGACCGGAAACAAGCATCCTGGGACCGGTTTCGGGTTCAAAACCCTCATCAGCCAGGCTATCTTGAATCCAGTGGCAAAGTGAGCAAGGGACCCACGTCTGGGCATACCCTGCCAACTTAGGGCGAACAAAGCGATACCAAAGGGGATGATGGACGGAGCGTTAGAGCAAATCAAACACTCACCCCCAGTCAACTGATCTGGGTTTAATCCATCATCATTCTTTAGCTCACTCCACCACCCCAGTTCAGACATGGCCATATGCAAATCAGTCTGACCCTGTGCCTCATGGGAACAGTCCAGCCCGAACTGCCAAGCCATGTCTTCCCTGGACCGGAAACAAGCATCCTGGGACCGGTTTCGGGTTCAAAACCCTCATCAGCCAGGCTATCTTGAATCCAGTGGCAAAGTGAGCAAGGGACCCACGTCTGGGCATACCCTGCCAACTTAGGGCGAACAAAGCGATACCAAAGGGGATGATGGACGGAGCGTTAGAGCAAATCAAACACTCACCCCCAGTCAACTGATCTGGGTTTAATCCATCATCATTCTTTAGCTCACTCCACCACCCCAGTTCAGACATGGCCATATGCAAATCAGTCTGACCCTGTGCCTCATGGGAACAGTCCAGCCCGAACTGCCAAGCCATGTCTTCCCTGGACCGGAAACAAGCATCCTGGGACCGGTTTCGGGTTCAAAACCCTCATCAGCCAGGCTATCTTGAATCCAGTGGCAAAGTGAGCAAGGGACCCACGTCTGGGCATACCCTGCCAACTTAGGGCGAACAAAGCGATACCAAAGGGGATGATGGACGGAGCGTTAGAGCAAATCAAACACTCACCCCCAGTCAACTGATCTGGGTTTAATCCATCATCATTCTTTAGCTCACTCCACCACCCCAGTTCAGACATGGCCATATGCAAATCAGTCTGACCCTGTGCCTCATGGGAACAGTCCAGCCCGAACTGCCAAGCCATGTCTTCCCTGGACCGGAAACAAGCATCCTGGGACCGGTTTCGGGTTCAAAACCCTCATCAGCCAGGCTATCTTGAATCCAGTGGCAAAGTGAGCAAGGGACCCACGTCTGGGCATACCCTGCCAACTTAGGGCGAACAAAGCGATACCAAAGGGGATGATGGACGGAGCGTTAGAGCAAATCAAACACTCACCCCCAGTCAACTGATCTGGGTTTAATCCATCATCATTCTTTAGCTCACTCCACCACCCCAGTTCAGACATGGCCATATGCAAATCAGTCTGACCCTGTGCCTCATGGGAACAGTCCAGCCCGAACTGCCAAGCCATGTCTTCCCTGGACCGGAAACAAGCATCCTGGGACCGGTTTCGGGTTCAAAACCCTCATCAGCCAGGCTATCTTGAATCCAGTGGCAAAGTGAGCAAGGGACCCACGTCTGGGCATACCCTGCCAACTTAGGGCGAACAAAGCGATACCAAAGGGGATGATGGACGGAGCGTTAGAGCAAATCAAACACTCACCCCCAGTCAACTGATCTGGGTTTAATCCATCATCATTCTTTAGCTCACTCCACCACCCCAGTTCAGACATGGCCATATGCAAATCAGTCTGACCCTGTGCCTCATGGGAACAGTCCAGCCCGAACTGCCAAGCCATGTCTTCCCTGGACCGGAAACAAGCATCCTGGGACCGGTTTCGGGTTCAAAACCCTCATCAGCCAGGCTATCTTGAATCCAGTGGCAAAGTGAGCAAGGGACCCACGTCTGGGCATACCCTGCCAACTTAGGGCGAACAAAGCGATACCAAAGGGGATGATGGACGGAGCGTTAGAGCAAATCAAACACTCACCCCCAGTCAACTGATCTGGGTTTAATCCATCATCATTCTTTAGCTCACTCCACCACCCCAGTTCAGACATGGCCATATGCAAATCAGTCTGACCCTGTGCCTCATGGGAACAGTCCAGCCCGAACTGCCAAGCCATGTCTTCCCTGGACCGGAAACAAGCATCCTGGGGACCGGTTTCGGGTTCAAAACCCTCATCAGCCAGGCTATCTTGAATCCAGTGGCAAAGTGAGCAAGGGACCCACGTCTGGGCATACCCTGCCAACTTAGGGCGAACAAAGCGATACCAAAGGGGATGATGGACGGAGCGTTAGAGCAAATCAAACACTCACCCCCAGTCAACTGATCTGGGTTTAATCCATCATCATTCTTTAGCTCACTCCACCACCCCAGTTCAGACATG
The DNA here is from genome assembly GCA_963921515.1 of Calotriton arnoldi. Classification (NCBI taxonomy): domain Eukaryota; kingdom Metazoa; phylum Chordata; class Amphibia; order Caudata; family Salamandridae; genus Calotriton; species Calotriton arnoldi. The sequence goes on from CAWUFW010023506.1 coordinate 4,049, forward strand.
GCCATATGCAAATCAGTCTGACCCTGTGCCTCATGGGAACAGTCCAGCCCGAACTGCCAAGCCATGTCTTCCCTGGACCGGAAACAAGCATCCTGGGACCGGTTTCGGGTTCAAAACCCTCATCAGCCAGGCTATCTTGAATCCAGTGGCAAAGTGAGCAAGGGACCCACGTCTGGGCATACCCTGCCAACTTAGGGCGAACAAAGCGATACCAAAGGGGATGATGGACGGAGCGTTAGAGCAAATCAAACACTCACCCCCAGTCAACTGATCTGGGTTTAATCCATCATCATTCTTTAGCTCACTCCACCACCCCAGTTCAGACATGGCCATATGCAAATCAGTCTGACCCTGTGCCTCATGGGAACAGTCCAGCCCGAACTGCCAAGCCATGTCTTCCCTGGACCGGAAACAAGCATCCTGGGACCGGTTTCGGGTTCAAAACCCTCATCAGCCAGGCTATCTTGAATCCAGTGGCAAAGTGAGCAAGGGACCCACGTCTGGGCATACCCTGCCAACTTAGGGCGAACAAAGCGATACCAAAGGGGATGATGGACGGAGCGTTAGAGCAAATCAAACACTCACCCCCAGTCAACTGATCTGGGTTTAATCCATCATCATTCTTTAGCTCACTCCACCACCCCAGTTCAGACATGGCCATATGCAAATCAGTCTGACCCTGTGCCTCATGGGAACAGTCCAGCCCGAACTGCCAAGCCATGTCTTCCCTGGACCGGAAACAAGCATCCTGGGACCGGTTTCGGGTTCAAAACCCTCATCAGCCAGGCTATCTTGAATCCAGTGGCAAAGTGAGCAAGGGACCCACGTCTGGGCATACCCTGCCAACTTAGGGCGAACAAAGCGATACCAAAGGGGATGATGGACGGAGCGTTAGAGCAAATCAAACACTCACCCCCAGTCAACTGATCTGGGTTTAATCCATCATCATTCTTTAGCTCACTCCACCACCCCAGTTCAGACATGGCCATATGCAAATCAGTCTGACCCTGTGCCTCATGGGAACAGTCCAGCCCGAACTGCCAAGCCATGTCTTCCCTGGACCGGAAACAAGCATCCTGGGACCGGTTTCGGGTTCAAAACCCTCATCAGCCAGGCTATCTTGAATCCAGTGGCAAAGTGAGCAAGGGACCCACGTCTGGGCATACCCTGCCAACTTAGGGCGAACAAAGCGATACCAAAGGGGATGATGGACGGAGCGTTAGAGCAAATCAAACACTCACCCCCAGTCAACTGATCTGGGTTTAATCCATCATCATTCTTTAGCTCACTCCACCACCCCAGTTCAGACATGGCCATATGCAAATCAGTCTGACCCTGTGCCTCATGGGAACAGTCCAGCCCGAACTGCCAAGCCATGTCTTCCCTGGACCGGAAACAAGCATCCTGGGACCGGTTTCGGGTTCAAAACCCTCATCAGCCAGGCTATCTTGAATCCAGTGGCAAAGTGAGCAAGGGACCCACGTCTGGGCATACCCTGCCAACTTAGGGCGAACAAAGCGATACCAAAGGGGATGATGGACGGAGCGTTAGAGCAAATCAAACACTCACCCCCAGTCAACTGATCTGGGTTTAATCCATCATCATTCTTTAGCTCACTCCACCACCCCAGTTCAGACATGGCCATATGCAAATCAGTCTGACCCTGTGCCTCATGGGAACAGTCCAGCCCGAACTGCCAAGCCATGTCTTCCCTGGACCGGAAACAAGCATCCTGGGACCGGTTTCGGGTTCAAAACCCTCATCAGCCAGGCTATCTTGAATCCAGTGGCAAAGTGAGCAAGGGACCCACGTCTGGGCATACCCTGCCAACTTAGGGCGAACAAAGCGATACCAAAGGGGATGATGGACGGAGCGTTAGAGCAAATCAAACACTCACCCCCAGTCAACTGATCTGGGTTTAATCCATCATCATTCTTTAGCTCACTCCACCACCCCAGTTCAGACATGGCCATATGCAAATCAGTCTGACCCTGTGCCTCATGGGAACAGTCCAGCCCGAACTGCCAAGCCATGTCTTCCCTGGACCGGAAACAAGCATCCTGGGACCGGTTTCGGGTTCAAAACCCTCATCAGCCAGGCTATCTTGAATCCAGTGGCAAAGTGAGCAAGGGACCCACGTCTGGGCATACCCTGCCAACTTAGGGCGAACAAAGCGATACCAAAGGGGATGATGGACGGAGCGTTAGAGCAAATCAAACACTCACCCCCAGTCAACTGATCTGGGTTTAATCCATCATCATTCTTTAGCTCACTCCACCACCCCAGTTCAGACATGGCCATATGCAAATCAGTCTGACCCTGTGCCTCATGGGAACAGTCCAGCCCGAACTGCCAAGCCATGTCTTCCCTGGACCGGAAACAAGCATCCTGGGACCGGTTTCGGGTTCAAAACCCTCATCAGCCAGGCTATCTTGAATCCAGTGGCAAAGTGAGCAAGGGACCCACGTCTGGGCATACCCTGCCAACTTAGGGCGAACAAAGCGATACCAAAGGGGATGATGGACGGAGCGTTAGAGCAAATCAAACACTCACCCCCAGTCAACTGATCTGGGTTTAATCCATCATCATTCTTTAGCTCACTCCACCACCCCAGTTCAGACATGGCCATATGCAAATCAGTCTGACCCTGTGCCTCATGGGAACAGTCCAGCCCGAACTGCCAAGCCATGTCTTCCCTGGACCGGAAACAAGCATCCTGGGACCGGTTTCGGGTTCAAAACCCTCATCAGCCAGGCTATCTTGAATCCAGTGGCAAAGTGAGCAAGGGACCCACGTCTGGGCATACCCTGCCAACTTAGGGCGAACAAAGCGATACCAAAGGGGATGATGGACGGAGCGTTAGAGCAAATCAAACACTCACCCCCAGTCAACTGATCTGGGTTTAATCCATCATCATTCTTTAGCTCACTCCACCACCCCAGTTCAGACATGGCCATATGCAAATCAGTCTGACCCTGTGCCTCATGGGAACAGTCCAGCCCGAACTGCCAAGCCATGTCTTCCCTGGACCGGAAACAAGCATCCTGGGACCGGTTTCGGGTTCAAAACCCTCATCAGCCAGGCTATCTTGAATCCAGTGGCAAAGTGAGCAAGGGACCCACGTCTGGGCATACCCTGCCAACTTAGGGCGAACAAAGCGATACCAAAGGGGATGATGGACGGAGCGTTAGAGCAAATCAAACACTCACCCCCAGTCAACTGATCTGGGTTTAATCCATCATCATTCTTTAGCTCACTCCACCACCCCAGTTCAGACATGGCCATATGCAAATCAGTCTGACCCTGTGCCTCATGGGAACAGTCCAGCCCGAACTGCCAAGCCATGTCTTCCCTGGACCGGAAACAAGCATCCTGGGACCGGTTTCGGGTTCAAAACCCTCATCAGCCAGGCTATCTTGAATCCAGTGGCAAAGTGAGCAAGGGACCCACGTCTGGGCATACCCTGCCAACTTAGGGCGAACAAAGCGATACCAAAGGGGATGATGGACGGAGCGTTAGAGCAAATCAAACACTCACCCCCAGTCAACTGATCTGGGTTTAATCCATCATCATTCTTTAGCTCACTCCACCACCCCAGTTCAGACATGGCCATATGCAAATCAGTCTGACCCTGTGCCTCATGGGAACAGTCCAGCCCGAACTGCCAAGCCATGTCTTCCCTGGACCGGAAACAAGCATCCTGGGACCGGTTTCGGGTTCAAAACCCTCATCAGCCAGGCTATCTTGAATCCAGTGGCAAAGTGAGCAAGGGACCCACGTCTGGGCATACCCTGCCAACTTAGGGCGAACAAAGCGATACCAAAGGGGATGATGGACGGAGCGTTAGAGCAAATCAAACACTCACCCCCAGTCAACTGATCTGGGTTTAATCCATCATCATTCTTTAGCTCACTCCACCACCCCAGTTCAGACATGGCCATATGCAAATCAGTCTGACCCTGTGCCTCATGGGAACAGTCCAGCCCGAACTGCCAAGCCATGTCTTCCCTGGACCGGAAACAAGCATCCTGGGGACCGGTTTCGGGTTCAAAACCCTCATCAGCCAGGCTATCTTGAATCCAGTGGCAAAGTGAGCAAGGGACCCACGTCTGGGCATACCCTGCCAACTTAGGGCGAACAAAGCGATACCAAAGGGGATGATGGACGGAGCGTTAGAGCAAATCAAACACTCACCCCCAGTCAACTGATCTGGGTTTAATCCATCATCATTCTTTAGCTCACTCCACCACCCCAGTTCAGACATGGCCATATGCAAATCAGTCTGACCCTGTGCCTCATGGGAACAGTCCAGCCCGAACTGCCAAGCCATGTCTTCCCTGGACCGGAAACAAGCATCCTGGGACCGGTTTCGGGTTCAAAACCCTCATCAGCCAGGCTATCTTGAATCCAGTGGCAAAGTGAGCAAGGGACCCACGTCTGGGCATACCCTGCCAACTTAGGGCGAACAAAGCGATACCAAAGGGGATGATGGACGGAGCGTTAGAGCAAATCAAACACTCACCCCCAGTCAACTGATCTGGGTTTAATCCATCATCATTCTTTAGCTCACTCCACCACCCCAGTTCAGACATGGCCATATGCAAATCAGTCTGACCCTGTGCCTCATGGGAACAGTCCAGCCCGAACTGCCAAGCCATGTCTTCCCTGGACCGGAAACAAGCATCCTGGGACCGGTTTCGGGTTCAAAACCCTCATCAGCCAGGCTATCTTGAATCCAGTGGCAAAGTGAGCAAGGGACCCACGTCTGGGCATACCCTGCCAACTTAGGGCGAACAAAGCGATACCAAAGGGGATGATGGACGGAGCGTTAGAGCAAATCAAACACTCACCCCCAGTCAACTGATCTGGGTTTAATCCATCATCATTCTTTAGCTCACTCCACCACCCCAGTTCAGACATGGCCATATGCAAATCAGTCTGACCCTGTGCCTCATGGGAACAGTCCAGCCCGAACTGCCAAGCCATGTCTTCCCTGGACCGGAAACAAGCATCCTGGGACCGGTTTCGGGTTCAAAACCCTCATCAGCCAGGCTATCTTGAATCCAGTGGCAAAGTGAGCAAGGGACCCACGTCTGGGCATACCCTGCCAACTTAGGGCGAACAAAGCGATACCAAAGGGGATGATGGACGGAGCGTTAGAGCAAATCAAACACTCACCCCCAGTCAACTGATCTGGGTTTAATCCATCATCATTCTTTAGCTCACTCCACCACCCCAGTTCAGACATGGCCATATGCAAATCAGTCTGACCCTGTGCCTCATGGGAACAGTCCAGCCCGAACTGCCAAGCCATGTCTTCCCTGGACCGGAAACAAGCATCCTGGGACCGGTTTCGGGTTCAAAACCCTCATCAGCCAGGCTATCTTGAATCCAGTGGCAAAGTGAGCAAGGGACCCACGTCTGGGCATACCCTGCCAACTTAGGGCGAACAAAGCGATACCAAAGGGGATGATGGACGGAGCGTTAGAGCAAATCAAACACTCACCCCCAGTCAACTGATCTGGGTTTAATCCATCATCATTCTTTAGCTCACTCCACCACCCCAGTTCAGACATGGCCATATGCAAATCAGTCTGACCCTGTGCCTCATGGGAACAGTCCAGCCCGAACTGCCAAGCCATGTCTTCCCTGGACCGGAAACAAGCATCCTGGGACCGGTTTCGGGTTCAAAACCCTCATCAGCCAGGCTATCTTGAATCCAGTGGCAAAGTGAGCAAGGGACCCACGTCTGGGCATACCCTGCCAACTTAGGGCGAACAAAGCGATACCAAAGGGGATGATGGACGGAGCGTTAGAGCAAATCAAACACTCACCCCCAGTCAACTGATCTGGGTTTAATCCATCATCATTCTTTAGCTCACTCCACCACCCCAGTTCAGACATGGCCATATGCAAATCAGTCTGACCCTGTGCCTCATGGGAACAGTCCAGCCCGAACTGCCAAGCCATGTCTTCCCTGGACCGGAAACAAGCATCCTGGGACCGGTTTCGGGTTCAAAACCCTCATCAGCCAGGCTATCTTGAATCCAGTGGCAAAGTGAGCAAGGGACCCACGTCTGGGCATACCCTGCCAACTTAGGGCGAACAAAGCGATACCAAAGGGGATGATGGACGGAGCGTTAGAGCAAATCAAACACTCACCCCCAGTCAACTGATCTGGGTTTAATCCATCATCATTCTTTAGCTCACTCCACCACCCCAGTTCAGACATGGCCATATGCAAATCAGTCTGACCCTGTGCCTCATGGGAACAGTCCAGCCCGAACTGCCAAGCCATGTCTTCCCTGGACCGGAAACAAGCATCCTGGGACCGGTTTCGGGTTCAAAACCCTCATCAGCCAGGCTATCTTGAATCCAGTGGCAAAGTGAGCAAGGGACCCACGTCTGGGCATACCCTGCCAACTTAGGGCGAACAAAGCGATACCAAAGGGGATGATGGACGGAGCGTTAGAGCAAATCAAACACTCACCCCCAGTCAACTGATCTGGGTTTAATCCATCATCATTCTTTAGCTCACTCCACCACCCCAGTTCAGACATGGCCATATGCAAATCAGTCTGACCCTGTGCCTCATGGGAACAGTCCAGCCCGAACTGCCAAGCCATGTCTTCCCTGGACCGGAAACAAGCATCCTGGGACCGGTTTCGGGTTCAAAACCCTCATCAGCCAGGCTATCTTGAATCCAGTGGCAAAGTGAGCAAGGGACCCACGTCTGGGCATACCCTGCCAACTTAGGGCGAACAAAGCGATACCAAAGGGGATGATGGACGGAGCGTTAGAGCAAATCAAACACTCACCCCCAGTCAACTGATCTGGGTTTAATCCATCATCATTCTTTAGCTCACTCCACCACCCCAGTTCAGACATGGCCATATGCAAATCAGTCTGACCCTGTGCCTCATGGGAACAGTCCAGCCCGAACTGCCAAGCCATGTCTTCCCTGGACCGGAAACAAGCATCCTGGGACCGGTTTCGGGTTCAAAACCCTCATCAGCCAGGCTATCTTGAATCCAGTGGCAAAGTGAGCAAGGGACCCACGTCTGGGCATACCCTGCCAACTTAGGGCGAACAAAGCGATACCAAAGGGGATGATGGACGGAGCGTTAGAGCAAATCAAACACTCACCCCCAGTCAACTGATCTGGGTTTAATCCATCATCATTCTTTAGCTCACTCCACCACCCCAGTTCAGACATGGCCATATGCAAATCAGTCTGACCCTGTGCCTCATGGGAACAGTCCAGCCCGAACTGCCAAGCCATGTCTTCCCTGGACCGGAAACAAGCATCCTGGGACCGGTTTCGGGTTCAAAACCCTCATCAGCCAGGCTATCTTGAATCCAGTGGCAAAGTGAGCAAGGGACCCACGTCTGGGCATACCCTGCCAACTTAGGGCGAACAAAGCGATACCAAAGGGGATGATGGACGGAGCGTTAGAGCAAATCAAACACTCACCCCCAGTCAACTGATCTGGGTTTAATCCATCATCATTCTTTAGCTCACTCCACCACCCCAGTTCAGACATGGCCATATGCAAATCAGTCTGACCCTGTGCCTCATGGGAACAGTCCAGCCCGAACTGCCAAGCCATGTCTTCCCTGGACCGGAAACAAGCATCCTGGGACCGGTTTCGGGTTCAAAACCCTCATCAGCCAGGCTATCTTGAATCCAGTGGCAAAGTGAGCAAGGGACCCACGTCTGGGCATACCCTGCCAACTTAGGGCGAACAAAGCGATACCAAAGGGGATGATGGACGGAGCGTTAGAGCAAATCAAACACTCACCCCCAGTCAACTGATCTGGGTTTAATCCATCATCATTCTTTAGCTCACTCCACCACCCCAGTTCAGACATGGCCATATGCAAATCAGTCTGACCCTGTGCCTCATGGGAACAGTCCAGCCCGAACTGCCAAGCCATGTCTTCCCTGGACCGGAAACAAGCATCCTGGGACCGGTTTCGGGTTCAAAACCCTCATCAGCCAGGCTATCTTGAATCCAGTGGCAAAGTGAGCAAGGGACCCACGTCTGGGCATACCCTGCCAACTTAGGGCGAACAAAGCGATACCAAAGGGGATGATGGACGGAGCGTTAGAGCAAATCAAACACTCACCCCCAGTCAACTGATCTGGGTTTAATCCATCATCATTCTTTAGCTCACTCCACCACCCCAGTTCAGACATGGCCATATGCAAATCAGTCTGACCCTGTGCCTCATGGGAACAGTCCAGCCCGAACTGCCAAGCCATGTCTTCCCTGGACCGGAAACAAGCATCCTGGGACCGGTTTCGGGTTCAAAACCCTCATCAGCCAGGCTATCTTGAATCCAGTGGCAAAGTGAGCAAGGGACCCACGTCTGGGCATACCCTGCCAACTTAGGGCGAACAAAGCGATACCAAAGGGGATGATGGACGGAGCGTTAGAGCAAATCAAACACTCACCCCCAGTCAACTGATCTGGGTTTAATCCATCATCATTCTTTAGCTCACTCCACCACCCCAGTTCAGACATGGCCATATGCAAATCAGTCTGACCCTGTGCCTCATGGGAACAGTCCAGCCCGAACTGCCAAGCCATGTCTTCCCTGGACCGGAAACAAGCATCCTGGGACCGGTTTCGGGTTCAAAACCCTCATCAGCCAGGCTATCTTGAATCCAGTGGCAAAGTGAGCAAGGGACCCACGTCTGGGCATACCCTGCCAACTTAGGGCGAACAAAGCGATACCAAAGGGGATGATGGACGGAGCGTTAGAGCAAATCAAACACTCACCCCCAGTCAACTGATCTGGGTTTAATCCATCATCATTCTTTAGCTCACTCCACCACCCCAGTTCAGACATGGCCATATGCAAATCAGTCTGACCCTGTGCCTCATGGGAACAGTCCAGCCCGAACTGCCAAGCCATGTCTTCCCTGGACCGGAAACAAGCATCCTGGGACCGGTTTCGGGTTCAAAACCCTCATCAGCCAGGCTATCTTGAATCCAGTGGCAAAGTGAGCAAGGGACCCACGTCTGGGCATACCCTGCCAACTTAGGGCGAACAAAGCGATACCAAAGGGGATGATGGACGGAGCGTTAGAGCAAATCAAACACTCACCCCCAGTCAACTGATCTGGGTTTAATCCATCATCATTCTTTAGCTCACTCCACCACCCCAGTTCAGACATGGCCATATGCAAATCAGTCTGACCCTGTGCCTCATGGGAACAGTCCAGCCCGAACTGCCAAGCCATGTCTTCCCTGGACCGGAAACAAGCATCCTGGGACCGGTTTCGGGTTCAAAACCCTCATCAGCCAGGCTATCTTGAATCCAGTGGCAAAGTGAGCAAGGGACCCACGTCTGGGCATACCCTGCCAACTTAGGGCGAACAAAGCGATACCAAAGGGGATGATGGACGGAGCGTTAGAGCAAATCAAACACTCACCCCCAGTCAACTGATCTGGGTTTAATCCATCATCATTCTTTAGCTCACTCCACCACCCCAGTTCAGACATGGCCATATGCAAATCAGTCTGACCCTGTGCCTCATGGGAACAGTCCAGCCCGAACTGCCAAGCCATGTCTTCCCTGGACCGGAAACAAGCATCCTGGGACCGGTTTCGGGTTCAAAACCCTCATCAGCCAGGCTATCTTGAATCCAGTGGCAAAGTGAGCAAGGGACCCACGTCTGGGCATACCCTGCCAACTTAGGGCGAACAAAGCGATACCAAAGGGGATGATGGACGGAGCGTTAGAGCAAATCAAACACTCACCCCCAGTCAACTGATCTGGGTTTAATCCATCATCATTCTTTAGCTCACTCCACCACCCCAGTTCAGACATGGCCATATGCAAATCAGTCTGACCCTGTGCCTCATGGGAACAGTCCAGCCCGAACTGCCAAGCCATGTCTTCCCTGGACCGGAAACAAGCATCCTGGGACCGGTTTCGGGTTCAAAACCCTCATCAGCCAGGCTATCTTGAATCCAGTGGCAAAGTGAGCAAGGGACCCACGTCTGGGCATACCCTGCCAACTTAGGGCGAACAAAGCGATACCAAAGGGGATGATGGACGGAGCGTTAGAGCAAATCAAACACTCACCCCCAGTCAACTGATCTGGGTTTAATCCATCATCATTCTTTAGCTCACTCCACCACCCCAGTTCAGACATGGCCATATGCAAATCAGTCTGACCCTGTGCCTCATGGGAACAGTCCAGCCCGAACTGCCAAGCCATGTCTTCCCTGGACCGGAAACAAGCATCCTGGGACCGGTTTCGGGTTCAAAACCCTCATCAGCCAGGCTATCTTGAATCCAGTGGCAAAGTGAGCAAGGGACCCACGTCTGGGCATACCCTGCCAACTTAGGGCGAACAAAGCGATACCAAAGGGGATGATGGACGGAGCGTTAGAGCAAATCAAACACTCACCCCCAGTCAACTGATCTGGGTTTAATCCATCATCATTCTTTAGCTCACTCCACCACCCCAGTTCAGACATGGCCATATGCAAATCAGTCTGACCCTGTGCCTCATGGGAACAGTCCAGCCCGAACTGCCAAGCCATGTCTTCCCTGGACCGGAAACAAGCATCCTGGGACCGGTTTCGGGTTCAAAACCCTCATCAGCCAGGCTATCTTGAATCCAGTGGCAAAGTGAGCAAGGGACCCACGTCTGGGCATACCCTGCCAACTTAGGGCGAACAAAGCGATACCAAAGGGGATGATGGACGGAGCGTTAGAGCAAATCAAACACTCACCCCCAGTCAACTGATCTGGGTTTAATCCATCATCATTCTTTAGCTCACTCCACCACCCCAGTTCAGACATGGCCATATGCAAATCAGTCTGACCCTGTGCCTCATGGGAACAGTCCAGCCCGAACTGCCAAGCCATGTCTTCCCTGGACCGGAAACAAGCATCCTGGGACCGGTTTCGGGTTCAAAACCCTCATCAGCCAGGCTATCTTGAATCCAGTGGCAAAGTGAGCAAGGGACCCACGTCTGGGCATACCCTGCCAACTTAGGGCGAACAAAGCGATACCAAAGGGGATGATGGACGGAGCGTTAGAGCAAATCAAACACTCACCCCCAGTCAACTGATCTGGGTTTAATCCATCATCATTCTTTAGCTCACTCCACCACCCCAGTTCAGACATGGCCATATGCAAATCAGTCTGACCCTGTGCCTCATGGGAACAGTCCAGCCCGAACTGCCAAGCCATGTCTTCCCTGGACCGGAAACAAGCATCCTGGGACCGGTTTCGGGTTCAAAACCCTCATCAGCCAGGCTATCTTGAATCCAGTGGCAAAGTGAGCAAGGGACCCACGTCTGGGCATACCCTGCCAACTTAGGGCGAACAAAGCGATACCAAAGGGGATGATGGACGGAGCGTTAGAGCAAATCAAACACTCACCCCCAGTCAACTGATCTGGGTTTAATCCATCATCATTCTTTAGCTCACTCCACCACCCCAGTTCAGACATGGCCATATGCAAATCAGTCTGACCCTGTGCCTCATGGGAACAGTCCAGCCCGAACTGCCAAGCCATGTCTTCCCTGGACCGGAAACAAGCATCCTGGGACCGGTTTCGGGTTCAAAACCCTCATCAGCCAGGCTATCTTGAATCCAGTGGCAAAGTGAGCAAGGGACCCACGTCTGGGCATACCCTGCCAACTTAGGGCGAACAAAGCGATACCAAAGGGGATGATGGACGGAGCGTTAGAGCAAATCAAACACTCACCCCCAGTCAACTGATCTGGGTTTAATCCATCATCATTCTTTAGCTCACTCCACCACCCCAGTTCAGACATGGCCATATGCAAATCAGTCTGACCCTGTGCCTCATGGGAACAGTCCAGCCCGAACTGCCAAGCCATGTCTTCCCTGGACCGGAAACAAGCATCCTGGGACCGGTTTCGGGTTCAAAACCCTCATCAGCCAGGCTATCTTGAATCCAGTGGCAAAGTGAGCAAGGGACCCACGTCTGGGCATACCCTGCCAACTTAGGGCGAACAAAGCGATACCAAAGGGGATGATGGACGGAGCGTTAGAGCAAATCAAACACTCACCCCCAGTCAACTGATCTGGGTTTAATCCATCATCATTCTTTAGCTCACTCCACCACCCCAGTTCAGACATGGCCATATGCAAATCAGTCTGACCCTGTGCCTCATGGGAACAGTCCAGCCCGAACTGCCAAGCCATGTCTTCCCTGGACCGGAAACAAGCATCCTGGGACCGGTTTCGGGTTCAAAACCCTCATCAGCCAGGCTATCTTGAATCCAGTGGCAAAGTGAGCAAGGGACCCACGTCTGGGCATACCCTGCCAACTTAGGGCGAACAAAGCGATACCAAAGGGGATGATGGACGGAGCGTTAGAGCAAATCAAACACTCACCCCCAGTCAACTGATCTGGGTTTAATCCATCATCATTCTTTAGCTCACTCCACCACCCCAGTTCAGACATGGCCATATGCAAATCAGTCTGACCCTGTGCCTCATGGGAACAGTCCAGCCCGAACTGCCAAGCCATGTCTTCCCTGGACCGGAAACAAGCATCCTGGGACCGGTTTCGGGTTCAAAACCCTCATCAGCCAGGCTATCTTGAATCCAGTGGCAAAGTGAGCAAGGGACCCACGTCTGGGCATACCCTGCCAACTTAGGGCGAACAAAGCGATACCAAAGGGGATGATGGACGGAGCGTTAGAGCAAATCAAACACTCACCCCCAGTCAACTGATCTGGGTTTAATCCATCATCATTCTTTAGCTCACTCCACCACCCCAGTTCAGACATGGCCATATGCAAATCAGTCTGACCCTGTGCCTCATGGGAACAGTCCAGCCCGAACTGCCAAGCCATGTCTTCCCTGGACCGGAAACAAGCATCCTGGGACCGGTTTCGGGTTCAAAACCCTCATCAGCCAGGCTATCTTGAATCCAGTGGCAAAGTGAGCAAGGGACCCACGTCTGGGCATACCCTGCCAACTTAGGGCGAACAAAGCGATACCAAAGGGGATGATGGACGGAGCGTTAGAGCAAATCAAACACTCACCCCCAGTCAACTGATCTGGGTTTAATCCATCATCATTCTTTAGCTCACTCCACCACCCCAGTTCAGACATGGCCATATGCAAATCAGTCTGACCCTGTGCCTCATGGGAACAGTCCAGCCCGAACTGCCAAGCCATGTCTTCCCTGGACCGGAAACAAGCATCCTGGGACCGGTTTCGGGTTCAAAACCCTCATCAGCCAGGCTATCTTGAATCCAGTGGCAAAGTGAGCAAGGGACCCACGTCTGGGCATACCCTGCCAACTTAGGGCGAACAAAGCGATACCAAAGGGGATGATGGACGGAGCGTTAGAGCAAATCAAACACTCACCCCCAGTCAACTGATCTGGGTTTAATCCATCATCATTCTTTAGCTCACTCCACCACCCCAGTTCAGACATGGCCATATGCAAATCAGTCTGACCCTGTGCCTCATGGGAACAGTCCAGCCCGAACTGCCAAGCCATGTCTTCCCTGGACCGGAAACAAGCATCCTGGGACCGGTTTCGGGTTCAAAACCCTCATCAGCCAGGCTATCTTGAATCCAGTGGCAAAGTGAGCAAGGGACCCACGTCTGGGCATACCCTGCCAACTTAGGGCGAACAAAGCGATACCAAAGGGGATGATGGACGGAGCGTTAGAGCAAATCAAACACTCACCCCCAGTCAACTGATCTGGGTTTAATCCATCATCATTCTTTAGCTCACTCCACCACCCCAGTTCAGACATGGCCATATGCAAATCAGTCTGACCCTGTGCCTCATGGGAACAGTCCAGCCCGAACTGCCAAGCCATGTCTTCCCTGGACCGGAAACAAGCATCCTGGGACCGGTTTCGGGTTCAAAACCCTCATCAGCCAGGCTATCTTGAATCCAGTGGCAAAGTGAGCAAGGGACCCACGTCTGGGCATACCCTGCCAACTTAGGGCGAACAAAGCGATACCAAAGGGGATGATGGACGGAGCGTTAGAGCAAATCAAACACTCACCCCCAGTCAACTGATCTGGGTTTAATCCATCATCATTCTTTAGCTCACTCCACCACCCCAGTTCAGACATGGCCATATGCAAATCAGTCTGACCCTGTGCCTCATGGGAACAGTCCAGCCCGAACTGCCAAGCCATGTCTTCCCTGGACCGGAAACAAGCATCCTGGGACCGGTTTCGGGTTCAAAACCCTCATCAGCCAGGCTATCTTGAATCCAGTGGCAAAGTGAGCAAGGGACCCACGTCTGGGCATACCCTGCCAACTTAGGGCGAACAAAGCGATACCAAAGGGGATGATGGACGGAGCGTTAGAGCAAATCAAACACTCACCCCCAGTCAACTGATCTGGGTTTAATCCATCATCATTCTTTAGCTCACTCCACCACCCCAGTTCAGACATGGCCATATGCAAATCAGTCTGACCCTGTGCCTCATGGGAACAGTCCAGCCCGAACTGCCAAGCCATGTCTTCCCTGGACCGGAAACAAGCATCCTGGGACCGGTTTCGGGTTCAAAACCCTCATCAGCCAGGCTATCTTGAATCCAGTGGCAAAGTGAGCAAGGGACCCACGTCTGGGCATACCCTGCCAACTTAGGGCGAACAAAGCGATACCAAAGGGGATGATGGACGGAGCGTTAGAGCAAATCAAACACTCACCCCCAGTCAACTGATCTGGGTTTAATCCATCATCATTCTTTAGCTCACTCCACCACCCCAGTTCAGACATGGCCATATGCAAATCAGTCTGACCCTGTGCCTCATGGGAACAGTCCAGCCCGAACTGCCAAGCCATGTCTTCCCTGGACCGGAAACAAGCATCCTGGGACCGGTTTCGGGTTCAAAACCCTCATCAGCCAGGCTATCTTGAATCCAGTGGCAAAGTGAGCAAGGGACCCACGTCTGGGCATACCCTGCCAACTTAGGGCGAACAAAGCGATACCAAAGGGGATGATGGACGGAGCGTTAGAGCAAATCAAACACTCACCCCCAGTCAACTGATCTGGGTTTAATCCATCATCATTCTTTAGCTCACTCCACCACCCCAGTTCAGACATGGCCATATGCAAATCAGTCTGACCCTGTGCCTCATGGGAACAGTCCAGCCCGAACTGCCAAGCCATGTCTTCCCTGGACCGGAAACAAGCATCCTGGGACCGGTTTCGGGTTCAAAACCCTCATCAGCCAGGCTATCTTGAATCCAGTGGCAAAGTGAGCAAGGGACCCACGTCTGGGCATACCCTGCCAACTTAGGGCGAACAAAGCGATACCAAAGGGGATGATGGACGGAGCGTTAGAGCAAATCAAACACTCACCCCCAGTCAACTGATCTGGGTTTAATCCATCATCATTCTTTAGCTCACTCCACCACCCCAGTTCAGACATGGCCATATGCAAATCAGTCTGACCCTGTGCCTCATGGGAACAGTCCAGCCCGAACTGCCAAGCCATGTCTTCCCTGGACCGGAAACAAGCATCCTGGGACCGGTTTCGGGTTCAAAACCCTCATCAGCCAGGCTATCTTGAATCCAGTGGCAAAGTGAGCAAGGGACCCACGTCTGGGCATACCCTGCCAACTTAGGGCGAACAAAGCGATACCAAAGGGGATGATGGACGGAGCGTTAGAGCAAATCAAACACTCACCCCCAGTCAACTGATCTGGGTTTAATCCATCATCATTCTTTAGCTCACTCCACCACCCCAGTTCAGACATGGCCATATGCAAATCAGTCTGACCCTGTGCCTCATGGGAACAGTCCAGCCCGAACTGCCAAGCCATGTCTTCCCTGGACCGGAAACAAGCATCCTGGGACCGGTTTCGGGTTCAAAACCCTCATCAGCCAGGCTATCTTGAATCCAGTGGCAAAGTGAGCAAGGGACCCACGTCTGGGCATACCCTGCCAACTTAGGGCGAACAAAGCGATACCAAAGGGGATGATGGACGGAGCGTTAGAGCAAATCAAACACTCACCCCCAGTCAACTGATCTGGGTTTAATCCATCATCATTCTTTAGCTCACTCCACCACCCCAGTTCAGACATGGCCATATGCAAATCAGTCTGACCCTGTGCCTCATGGGAACAGTCCAGCCCGAACTGCCAAGCCATGTCTTCCCTGGACCGGAAACAAGCATCCTGGGACCGGTTTCGGGTTCAAAACCCTCATCAGCCAGGCTATCTTGAATCCAGTGGCAAAGTGAGCAAGGGACCCACGTCTGGGCATACCCTGCCAACTTAGGGCGAACAAAGCGATACCAAAGGGGATGATGGACGGAGCGTTAGAGCAAATCAAACACTCACCCCCAGTCAACTGATCTGGGTTTAATCCATCATCATTCTTTAGCTCACTCCACCACCCCAGTTCAGACATGGCCATATGCAAATCAGTCTGACCCTGTGCCTCATGGGAACAGTCCAGCCCGAACTGCCAAGCCATGTCTTCCCTGGACCGGAAACAAGCATCCTGGGACCGGTTTCGGGTTCAAAACCCTCATCAGCCAGGCTATCTTGAATCCAGTGGCAAAGTGAGCAAGGGACCCACGTCTGGGCATACCCTGCCAACTT
Source organism: Calotriton arnoldi (assembly GCA_963921515.1). Classification (NCBI taxonomy): domain Eukaryota; kingdom Metazoa; phylum Chordata; class Amphibia; order Caudata; family Salamandridae; genus Calotriton; species Calotriton arnoldi. Next base: position 20,643 of record CAWUFW010023506.1, read on the forward strand.
AGGGCGAACAAAGCGATACCAAAGGGGATGATGGACGGAGCGTTAGAGCAAATCAAACACTCACCCCCAGTCAACTGATCTGGGTTTAATCCATCATCATTCTTTAGCTCACTCCACCACCCCAGTTCAGACATGGCCATATGCAAATCAGTCTGACCCTGTGCCTCATGGGAACAGTCCAGCCCGAACTGCCAAGCCATGTCTTCCCTGGACCGGAAACAAGCATCCTGGGACCGGTTTCGGGTTCAAAACCCTCATCAGCCAGGCTATCTTGAATCCAGTGGCAAAGTGAGCAAGGGACCCACGTCTGGGCATACCCTGCCAACTTAGGGCGAACAAAGCGATACCAAAGGGGATGATGGACGGAGCGTTAGAGCAAATCAAACACTCACCCCCAGTCAACTGATCTGGGTTTAATCCATCATCATTCTTTAGCTCACTCCACCACCCCAGTTCAGACATGGCCATATGCAAATCAGTCTGACCCTGTGCCTCATGGGAACAGTCCAGCCCGAACTGCCAAGCCATGTCTTCCCTGGACCGGAAACAAGCATCCTGGGACCGGTTTCGGGTTCAAAACCCTCATCAGCCAGGCTATCTTGAATCCAGTGGCAAAGTGAGCAAGGGACCCACGTCTGGGCATACCCTGCCAACTTAGGGCGAACAAAGCGATACCAAAGGGGATGATGGACGGAGCGTTAGAGCAAATCAAACACTCACCCCCAGTCAACTGATCTGGGTTTAATCCATCATCATTCTTTAGCTCACTCCACCACCCCAGTTCAGACATGGCCATATGCAAATCAGTCTGACCCTGTGCCTCATGGGAACAGTCCAGCCCGAACTGCCAAGCCATGTCTTCCCTGGACCGGAAACAAGCATCCTGGGACCGGTTTCGGGTTCAAAACCCTCATCAGCCAGGCTATCTTGAATCCAGTGGCAAAGTGAGCAAGGGACCCACGTCTGGGCATACCCTGCCAACTTAGGGCGAACAAAGCGATACCAAAGGGGATGATGGACGGAGCGTTAGAGCAAATCAAACACTCACCCCCAGTCAACTGATCTGGGTTTAATCCATCATCATTCTTTAGCTCACTCCACCACCCCAGTTCAGACATGGCCATATGCAAATCAGTCTGACCCTGTGCCTCATGGGAACAGTCCAGCCCGAACTGCCAAGCCATGTCTTCCCTGGACCGGAAACAAGCATCCTGGGACCGGTTTCGGGTTCAAAACCCTCATCAGCCAGGCTATCTTGAATCCAGTGGCAAAGTGAGCAAGGGACCCACGTCTGGGCATACCCTGCCAACTTAGGGCGAACAAAGCGATACCAAAGGGGATGATGGACGGAGCGTTAGAGCAAATCAAACACTCACCCCCAGTCAACTGATCTGGGTTTAATCCATCATCATTCTTTAGCTCACTCCACCACCCCAGTTCAGACATGGCCATATGCAAATCAGTCTGACCCTGTGCCTCATGGGAACAGTCCAGCCCGAACTGCCAAGCCATGTCTTCCCTGGACCGGAAACAAGCATCCTGGGACCGGTTTCGGGTTCAAAACCCTCATCAGCCAGGCTATCTTGAATCCAGTGGCAAAGTGAGCAAGGGACCCACGTCTGGGCATACCCTGCCAACTTAGGGCGAACAAAGCGATACCAAAGGGGATGATGGACGGAGCGTTAGAGCAAATCAAACACTCACCCCCAGTCAACTGATCTGGGTTTAATCCATCATCATTCTTTAGCTCACTCCACCACCCCAGTTCAGACATGGCCATATGCAAATCAGTCTGACCCTGTGCCTCATGGGAACAGTCCAGCCCGAACTGCCAAGCCATGTCTTCCCTGGACCGGAAACAAGCATCCTGGGACCGGTTTCGGGTTCAAAACCCTCATCAGCCAGGCTATCTTGAATCCAGTGGCAAAGTGAGCAAGGGACCCACGTCTGGGCATACCCTGCCAACTTAGGGCGAACAAAGCGATACCAAAGGGGATGATGGACGGAGCGTTAGAGCAAATCAAACACTCACCCCCAGTCAACTGATCTGGGTTTAATCCATCATCATTCTTTAGCTCACTCCACCACCCCAGTTCAGACATGGCCATATGCAAATCAGTCTGACCCTGTGCCTCATGGGAACAGTCCAGCCCGAACTGCCAAGCCATGTCTTCCCTGGACCGGAAACAAGCATCCTGGGACCGGTTTCGGGTTCAAAACCCTCATCAGCCAGGCTATCTTGAATCCAGTGGCAAAGTGAGCAAGGGACCCACGTCTGGGCATACCCTGCCAACTTAGGGCGAACAAAGCGATACCAAAGGGGATGATGGACGGAGCGTTAGAGCAAATCAAACACTCACCCCCAGTCAACTGATCTGGGTTTAATCCATCATCATTCTTTAGCTCACTCCACCACCCCAGTTCAGACATGGCCATATGCAAATCAGTCTGACCCTGTGCCTCATGGGAACAGTCCAGCCCGAACTGCCAAGCCATGTCTTCCCTGGACCGGAAACAAGCATCCTGGGACCGGTTTCGGGTTCAAAACCCTCATCAGCCAGGCTATCTTGAATCCAGTGGCAAAGTGAGCAAGGGACCCACGTCTGGGCATACCCTGCCAACTTAGGGCGAACAAAGCGATACCAAAGGGGATGATGGACGGAGCGTTAGAGCAAATCAAACACTCACCCCCAGTCAACTGATCTGGGTTTAATCCATCATCATTCTTTAGCTCACTCCACCACCCCAGTTCAGACATGGCCATATGCAAATCAGTCTGACCCTGTGCCTCATGGGAACAGTCCAGCCCGAACTGCCAAGCCATGTCTTCCCTGGACCGGAAACAAGCATCCTGGGACCGGTTTCGGGTTCAAAACCCTCATCAGCCAGGCTATCTTGAATCCAGTGGCAAAGTGAGCAAGGGACCCACGTCTGGGCATACCCTGCCAACTTAGGGCGAACAAAGCGATACCAAAGGGGATGATGGACGGAGCGTTAGAGCAAATCAAACACTCACCCCCAGTCAACTGATCTGGGTTTAATCCATCATCATTCTTTAGCTCACTCCACCACCCCAGTTCAGACATGGCCATATGCAAATCAGTCTGACCCTGTGCCTCATGGGAACAGTCCAGCCCGAACTGCCAAGCCATGTCTTCCCTGGACCGGAAACAAGCATCCTGGGACCGGTTTCGGGTTCAAAACCCTCATCAGCCAGGCTATCTTGAATCCAGTGGCAAAGTGAGCAAGGGACCCACGTCTGGGCATACCCTGCCAACTTAGGGCGAACAAAGCGATACCAAAGGGGATGATGGACGGAGCGTTAGAGCAAATCAAACACTCACCCCCAGTCAACTGATCTGGGTTTAATCCATCATCATTCTTTAGCTCACTCCACCACCCCAGTTCAGACATGGCCATATGCAAATCAGTCTGACCCTGTGCCTCATGGGAACAGTCCAGCCCGAACTGCCAAGCCATGTCTTCCCTGGACCGGAAACAAGCATCCTGGGACCGGTTTCGGGTTCAAAACCCTCATCAGCCAGGCTATCTTGAATCCAGTGGCAAAGTGAGCAAGGGACCCACGTCTGGGCATACCCTGCCAACTTAGGGCGAACAAAGCGATACCAAAGGGGATGATGGACGGAGCGTTAGAGCAAATCAAACACTCACCCCCAGTCAACTGATCTGGGTTTAATCCATCATCATTCTTTAGCTCACTCCACCACCCCAGTTCAGACATGGCCATATGCAAATCAGTCTGACCCTGTGCCTCATGGGAACAGTCCAGCCCGAACTGCCAAGCCATGTCTTCCCTGGACCGGAAACAAGCATCCTGGGACCGGTTTCGGGTTCAAAACCCTCATCAGCCAGGCTATCTTGAATCCAGTGGCAAAGTGAGCAAGGGACCCACGTCTGGGCATACCCTGCCAACTTAGGGCGAACAAAGCGATACCAAAGGGGATGATGGACGGAGCGTTAGAGCAAATCAAACACTCACCCCCAGTCAACTGATCTGGGTTTAATCCATCATCATTCTTTAGCTCACTCCACCACCCCAGTTCAGACATGGCCATATGCAAATCAGTCTGACCCTGTGCCTCATGGGAACAGTCCAGCCCGAACTGCCAAGCCATGTCTTCCCTGGACCGGAAACAAGCATCCTGGGACCGGTTTCGGGTTCAAAACCCTCATCAGCCAGGCTATCTTGAATCCAGTGGCAAAGTGAGCAAGGGACCCACGTCTGGGCATACCCTGCCAACTTAGGGCGAACAAAGCGATACCAAAGGGGATGATGGACGGAGCGTTAGAGCAAATCAAACACTCACCCCCAGTCAACTGATCTGGGTTTAATCCATCATCATTCTTTAGCTCACTCCACCACCCCAGTTCAGACATGGCCATATGCAAATCAGTCTGACCCTGTGCCTCATGGGAACAGTCCAGCCCGAACTGCCAAGCCATGTCTTCCCTGGACCGGAAACAAGCATCCTGGGACCGGTTTCGGGTTCAAAACCCTCATCAGCCAGGCTATCTTGAATCCAGTGGCAAAGTGAGCAAGGGACCCACGTCTGGGCATACCCTGCCAACTTAGGGCGAACAAAGCGATACCAAAGGGGATGATGGACGGAGCGTTAGAGCAAATCAAACACTCACCCCCAGTCAACTGATCTGGGTTTAATCCATCATCATTCTTTAGCTCACTCCACCACCCCAGTTCAGACATGGCCATATGCAAATCAGTCTGACCCTGTGCCTCATGGGAACAGTCCAGCCCGAACTGCCAAGCCATGTCTTCCCTGGACCGGAAACAAGCATCCTGGGACCGGTTTCGGGTTCAAAACCCTCATCAGCCAGGCTATCTTGAATCCAGTGGCAAAGTGAGCAAGGGACCCACGTCTGGGCATACCCTGCCAACTTAGGGCGAACAAAGCGATACCAAAGGGGATGATGGACGGAGCGTTAGAGCAAATCAAACACTCACCCCCAGTCAACTGATCTGGGTTTAATCCATCATCATTCTTTAGCTCACTCCACCACCCCAGTTCAGACATGGCCATATGCAAATCAGTCTGACCCTGTGCCTCATGGGAACAGTCCAGCCCGAACTGCCAAGCCATGTCTTCCCTGGACCGGAAACAAGCATCCTGGGACCGGTTTCGGGTTCAAAACCCTCATCAGCCAGGCTATCTTGAATCCAGTGGCAAAGTGAGCAAGGGACCCACGTCTGGGCATACCCTGCCAACTTAGGGCGAACAAAGCGATACCAAAGGGGATGATGGACGGAGCGTTAGAGCAAATCAAACACTCACCCCCAGTCAACTGATCTGGGTTTAATCCATCATCATTCTTTAGCTCACTCCACCACCCCAGTTCAGACATGGCCATATGCAAATCAGTCTGACCCTGTGCCTCATGGGAACAGTCCAGCCCGAACTGCCAAGCCATGTCTTCCCTGGACCGGAAACAAGCATCCTGGGACCGGTTTCGGGTTCAAAACCCTCATCAGCCAGGCTATCTTGAATCCAGTGGCAAAGTGAGCAAGGGACCCACGTCTGGGCATACCCTGCCAACTTAGGGCGAACAAAGCGATACCAAAGGGGATGATGGACGGAGCGTTAGAGCAAATCAAACACTCACCCCCAGTCAACTGATCTGGGTTTAATCCATCATCATTCTTTAGCTCACTCCACCACCCCAGTTCAGACATGGCCATATGCAAATCAGTCTGACCCTGTGCCTCATGGGAACAGTCCAGCCCGAACTGCCAAGCCATGTCTTCCCTGGACCGGAAACAAGCATCCTGGGACCGGTTTCGGGTTCAAAACCCTCATCAGCCAGGCTATCTTGAATCCAGTGGCAAAGTGAGCAAGGGACCCACGTCTGGGCATACCCTGCCAACTTAGGGCGAACAAAGCGATACCAAAGGGGATGATGGACGGAGCGTTAGAGCAAATCAAACACTCACCCCCAGTCAACTGATCTGGGTTTAATCCATCATCATTCTTTAGCTCACTCCACCACCCCAGTTCAGACATGGCCATATGCAAATCAGTCTGACCCTGTGCCTCATGGGAACAGTCCAGCCCGAACTGCCAAGCCATGTCTTCCCTGGACCGGAAACAAGCATCCTGGGACCGGTTTCGGGTTCAAAACCCTCATCAGCCAGGCTATCTTGAATCCAGTGGCAAAGTGAGCAAGGGACCCACGTCTGGGCATACCCTGCCAACTTAGGGCGAACAAAGCGATACCAAAGGGGATGATGGACGGAGCGTTAGAGCAAATCAAACACTCACCCCCAGTCAACTGATCTGGGTTTAATCCATCATCATTCTTTAGCTCACTCCACCACCCCAGTTCAGACATGGCCATATGCAAATCAGTCTGACCCTGTGCCTCATGGGAACAGTCCAGCCCGAACTGCCAAGCCATGTCTTCCCTGGACCGGAAACAAGCATCCTGGGACCGGTTTCGGGTTCAAAACCCTCATCAGCCAGGCTATCTTGAATCCAGTGGCAAAGTGAGCAAGGGACCCACGTCTGGGCATACCCTGCCAACTTAGGGCGAACAAAGCGATACCAAAGGGGATGATGGACGGAGCGTTAGAGCAAATCAAACACTCACCCCCAGTCAACTGATCTGGGTTTAATCCATCATCATTCTTTAGCTCACTCCACCACCCCAGTTCAGACATGGCCATATGCAAATCAGTCTGACCCTGTGCCTCATGGGAACAGTCCAGCCCGAACTGCCAAGCCATGTCTTCCCTGGACCGGAAACAAGCATCCTGGGACCGGTTTCGGGTTCAAAACCCTCATCAGCCAGGCTATCTTGAATCCAGTGGCAAAGTGAGCAAGGGACCCACGTCTGGGCATACCCTGCCAACTTAGGGCGAACAAAGCGATACCAAAGGGGATGATGGACGGAGCGTTAGAGCAAATCAAACACTCACCCCCAGTCAACTGATCTGGGTTTAATCCATCATCATTCTTTAGCTCACTCCACCACCCCAGTTCAGACATGGCCATATGCAAATCAGTCTGACCCTGTGCCTCATGGGAACAGTCCAGCCCGAACTGCCAAGCCATGTCTTCCCTGGACCGGAAACAAGCATCCTGGGACCGGTTTCGGGTTCAAAACCCTCATCAGCCAGGCTATCTTGAATCCAGTGGCAAAGTGAGCAAGGGACCCACGTCTGGGCATACCCTGCCAACTTAGGGCGAACAAAGCGATACCAAAGGGGATGATGGACGGAGCGTTAGAGCAAATCAAACACTCACCCCCAGTCAACTGATCTGGGTTTAATCCATCATCATTCTTTAGCTCACTCCACCACCCCAGTTCAGACATGGCCATATGCAAATCAGTCTGACCCTGTGCCTCATGGGAACAGTCCAGCCCGAACTGCCAAGCCATGTCTTCCCTGGACCGGAAACAAGCATCCTGGGACCGGTTTCGGGTTCAAAACCCTCATCAGCCAGGCTATCTTGAATCCAGTGGCAAAGTGAGCAAGGGACCCACGTCTGGGCATACCCTGCCAACTTAGGGCGAACAAAGCGATACCAAAGGGGATGATGGACGGAGCGTTAGAGCAAATCAAACACTCACCCCCAGTCAACTGATCTGGGTTTAATCCATCATCATTCTTTAGCTCACTCCACCACCCCAGTTCAGACATGGCCATATGCAAATCAGTCTGACCCTGTGCCTCATGGGAACAGTCCAGCCCGAACTGCCAAGCCATGTCTTCCCTGGACCGGAAACAAGCATCCTGGGACCGGTTTCGGGTTCAAAACCCTCATCAGCCAGGCTATCTTGAATCCAGTGGCAAAGTGAGCAAGGGACCCACGTCTGGGCATACCCTGCCAACTTAGGGCGAACAAAGCGATACCAAAGGGGATGATGGACGGAGCGTTAGAGCAAATCAAACACTCACCCCCAGTCAACTGATCTGGGTTTAATCCATCATCATTCTTTAGCTCACTCCACCACCCCAGTTCAGACATGGCCATATGCAAATCAGTCTGACCCTGTGCCTCATGGGAACAGTCCAGCCCGAACTGCCAAGCCATGTCTTCCCTGGACCGGAAACAAGCATCCTGGGACCGGTTTCGGGTTCAAAACCCTCATCAGCCAGGCTATCTTGAATCCAGTGGCAAAGTGAGCAAGGGACCCACGTCTGGGCATACCCTGCCAACTTAGGGCGAACAAAGCGATACCAAAGGGGATGATGGACGGAGCGTTAGAGCAAATCAAACACTCACCCCCAGTCAACTGATCTGGGTTTAATCCATCATCATTCTTTAGCTCACTCCACCACCCCAGTTCAGACATGGCCATATGCAAATCAGTCTGACCCTGTGCCTCATGGGAACAGTCCAGCCCGAACTGCCAAGCCATGTCTTCCCTGGACCGGAAACAAGCATCCTGGGACCGGTTTCGGGTTCAAAACCCTCATCAGCCAGGCTATCTTGAATCCAGTGGCAAAGTGAGCAAGGGACCCACGTCTGGGCATACCCTGCCAACTTAGGGCGAACAAAGCGATACCAAAGGGGATGATGGACGGAGCGTTAGAGCAAATCAAACACTCACCCCCAGTCAACTGATCTGGGTTTAATCCATCATCATTCTTTAGCTCACTCCACCACCCCAGTTCAGACATGGCCATATGCAAATCAGTCTGACCCTGTGCCTCATGGGAACAGTCCAGCCCGAACTGCCAAGCCATGTCTTCCCTGGACCGGAAACAAGCATCCTGGGACCGGTTTCGGGTTCAAAACCCTCATCAGCCAGGCTATCTTGAATCCAGTGGCAAAGTGAGCAAGGGACCCACGTCTGGGCATACCCTGCCAACTTAGGGCGAACAAAGCGATACCAAAGGGGATGATGGACGGAGCGTTAGAGCAAATCAAACACTCACCCCCAGTCAACTGATCTGGGTTTAATCCATCATCATTCTTTAGCTCACTCCACCACCCCAGTTCAGACATGGCCATATGCAAATCAGTCTGACCCTGTGCCTCATGGGAACAGTCCAGCCCGAACTGCCAAGCCATGTCTTCCCTGGACCGGAAACAAGCATCCTGGGACCGGTTTCGGGTTCAAAACCCTCATCAGCCAGGCTATCTTGAATCCAGTGGCAAAGTGAGCAAGGGACCCACGTCTGGGCATACCCTGCCAACTTAGGGCGAACAAAGCGATACCAAAGGGGATGATGGACGGAGCGTTAGAGCAAATCAAACACTCACCCCCAGTCAACTGATCTGGGTTTAATCCATCATCATTCTTTAGCTCACTCCACCACCCCAGTTCAGACATGGCCATATGCAAATCAGTCTGACCCTGTGCCTCATGGGAACAGTCCAGCCCGAACTGCCAAGCCATGTCTTCCCTGGACCGGAAACAAGCATCCTGGGACCGGTTTCGGGTTCAAAACCCTCATCAGCCAGGCTATCTTGAATCCAGTGGCAAAGTGAGCAAGGGACCCACGTCTGGGCATACCCTGCCAACTTAGGGCGAACAAAGCGATACCAAAGGGGATGATGGACGGAGCGTTAGAGCAAATCAAACACTCACCCCCAGTCAACTGATCTGGGTTTAATCCATCATCATTCTTTAGCTCACTCCACCACCCCAGTTCAGACATGGCCATATGCAAATCAGTCTGACCCTGTGCCTCATGGGAACAGTCCAGCCCGAACTGCCAAGCCATGTCTTCCCTGGACCGGAAACAAGCATCCTGGGACCGGTTTCGGGTTCAAAACCCTCATCAGCCAGGCTATCTTGAATCCAGTGGCAAAGTGAGCAAGGGACCCACGTCTGGGCATACCCTGCCAACTTAGGGCGAACAAAGCGATACCAAAGGGGATGATGGACGGAGCGTTAGAGCAAATCAAACACTCACCCCCAGTCAACTGATCTGGGTTTAATCCATCATCATTCTTTAGCTCACTCCACCACCCCAGTTCAGACATGGCCATATGCAAATCAGTCTGACCCTGTGCCTCATGGGAACAGTCCAGCCCGAACTGCCAAGCCATGTCTTCCCTGGACCGGAAACAAGCATCCTGGGACCGGTTTCGGGTTCAAAACCCTCATCAGCCAGGCTATCTTGAATCCAGTGGCAAAGTGAGCAAGGGACCCACGTCTGGGCATACCCTGCCAACTTAGGGCGAACAAAGCGATACCAAAGGGGATGATGGACGGAGCGTTAGAGCAAATCAAACACTCACCCCCAGTCAACTGATCTGGGTTTAATCCATCATCATTCTTTAGCTCACTCCACCACCCCAGTTCAGACATGGCCATATGCAAATCAGTCTGACCCTGTGCCTCATGGGAACAGTCCAGCCCGAACTGCCAAGCCATGTCTTCCCTGGACCGGAAACAAGCATCCTGGGACCGGTTTCGGGTTCAAAACCCTCATCAGCCAGGCTATCTTGAATCCAGTGGCAAAGTGAGCAAGGGACCCACGTCTGGGCATACCCTGCCAACTTAGGGCGAACAAAGCGATACCAAAGGGGATGATGGACGGAGCGTTAGAGCAAATCAAACACTCACCCCCAGTCAACTGATCTGGGTTTAATCCATCATCATTCTTTAGCTCACTCCACCACCCCAGTTCAGACATGGCCATATGCAAATCAGTCTGACCCTGTGCCTCATGGGAACAGTCCAGCCCGAACTGCCAAGCCATGTCTTCCCTGGACCGGAAACAAGCATCCTGGGACCGGTTTCGGGTTCAAAACCCTCATCAGCCAGGCTATCTTGAATCCAGTGGCAAAGTGAGCAAGGGACCCACGTCTGGGCATACCCTGCCAACTTAGGGCGAACAAAGCGATACCAAAGGGGATGATGGACGGAGCGTTAGAGCAAATCAAACACTCACCCCCAGTCAACTGATCTGGGTTTAATCCATCATCATTCTTTAGCTCACTCCACCACCCCAGTTCAGACATGGCCATATGCAAATCAGTCTGACCCTGTGCCTCATGGGAACAGTCCAGCCCGAACTGCCAAGCCATGTCTTCCCTGGACCGGAAACAAGCATCCTGGGACCGGTTTCGGGTTCAAAACCCTCATCAGCCAGGCTATCTTGAATCCAGTGGCAAAGTGAGCAAGGGACCCACGTCTGGGCATACCCTGCCAACTTAGGGCGAACAAAGCGATACCAAAGGGGATGATGGACGGAGCGTTAGAGCAAATCAAACACTCACCCCCAGTCAACTGATCTGGGTTTAATCCATCATCATTCTTTAGCTCACTCCACCACCCCAGTTCAGACATGGCCATATGCAAATCAGTCTGACCCTGTGCCTCATGGGAACAGTCCAGCCCGAACTGCCAAGCCATGTCTTCCCTGGACCGGAAACAAGCATCCTGGGACCGGTTTCGGGTTCAAAACCCTCATCAGCCAGGCTATCTTGAATCCAGTGGCAAAGTGAGCAAGGGACCCACGTCTGGGCATACCCTGCCAACTTAGGGCGAACAAAGCGATACCAAAGGGGATGATGGACGGAGCGTTAGAGCAAATCAAACACTCACCCCCAGTCAACTGATCTGGGTTTAATCCATCATCATTCTTTAGCTCACTCCACCACCCCAGTTCAGACATGGCCATATGCAAATCAGTCTGACCCTGTGCCTCATGGGAACAGTCCAGCCCGAACTGCCAAGCCATGTCTTCCCTGGACCGGAAACAAGCATCCTGGGACCGGTTTCGGGTTCAAAACCCTCATCAGCCAGGCTATCTTGAATCCAGTGGCAAAGTGAGCAAGGGACCCACGTCTGGGCATACCCTGCCAACTTAGGGCGAACAAAGCGATACCAAAGGGGATGATGGACGGAGCGTTAGAGCAAATCAAACACTCACCCCCAGTCAACTGATCTGGGTTTAATCCATCATCATTCTTTAGCTCACTCCACCACCCCAGTTCAGACATGGCCATATGCAAATCAGTCTGACCCTGTGCCTCATGGGAACAGTCCAGCCCGAACTGCCAAGCCATGTCTTCCCTGGACCGGAAACAAGCATCCTGGGACCGGTTTCGGGTTCAAAACCCTCATCAGCCAGGCTATCTTGAATCCAGTGGCAAAGTGAGCAAGGGACCCACGTCTGGGCATACCCTGCCAACTTAGGGCGAACAAAGCGATACCAAAGGGGATGATGGACGGAGCGTTAGAGCAAATCAAACACTCACCCCCAGTCAACTGATCTGGGTTTAATCCATCATCATTCTTTAGCTCACTCCACCACCCCAGTTCAGACATGGCCATATGCAAATCAGTCTGACCCTGTGCCTCATGGGAACAGTCCAGCCCGAACTGCCAAGCCATGTCTTCCCTGGACCGGAAACAAGCATCCTGGGACCGGTTTCGGGTTCAAAACCCTCATCAGCCAGGCTATCTTGAATCCAGTGGCAAAGTGAGCAAGGGACCCACGTCTGGGCATACCCTGCCAACTTAGGGCGAACAAAGCGATACCAAAGGGGATGATGGACGGAGCGTTAGAGCAAATCAAACACTCACCCCCAGTCAACTGATCTGGGTTTAATCCATCATCATTCTTTAGCTCACTCCACCACCCCAGTTCAGACATGGCCATATGCAAATCAGTCTGACCCTGTGCCTCATGGGAACAGTCCAGCCCGAACTGCCAAGCCATGTCTTCCCTGGACCGGAAACAAGCATCCTGGGACCGGTTTCGGGTTCAAAACCCTCATCAGCCAGGCTATCTTGAATCCAGTGGCAAAGTGAGCAAGGGACCCACGTCTGGGCATACCCTGCCAACTTAGGGCGAACAAAGCGATACCAAAGGGGATGATGGACGGAGCGTTAGAGCAAATCAAACACTCACCCCCAGTCAACTGATCTGGGTTTAATCCATCATCATTCTTTAGCTCACTCCACCACCCCAGTTCAGACATGGCCATATGCAAATCAGTCTGACCCTGTGCCTCATGGGAACAGTCCAGCCCGAACTGCCAAGCCATGTCTTCCCTGGACCGGAAACAAGCATCCTGGGACCGGTTTCGGGTTCAAAACCCTCATCAGCCAGGCTATCTTGAATCCAGTGGCAAAGTGAGCAAGGGACCCACGTCTGGGCATACCCTGCCAACTTAGGGCGAACAAAGCGATACCAAAGGGGATGATGGACGGAGCGTTAGAGCAAATCAAACACTCACCCCCAGTCAACTGATCTGGGTTTAATCCATCATCATTCTTTAGCTCACTCCACCACCCCAGTTCAGACATGGCCATATGCAAATCAGTCTGACCCTGTGCCTCATGGGAACAGTCCAGCCCGAACTGCCAAGCCATGTCTTCCCTGGACCGGAAACAAGCATCCTGGGACCGGTTTCGGGTTCAAAACCCTCATCAGCCAGGCTATCTTGAATCCAGTGGCAAAGTGAGCAAGGGACCCACGTCTGGGCATACCCTGCCAACTTAGGGCGAACAAAGCGATACCAAAGGGGATGATGGACGGAGCGTTAGAGCAAATCAAACACTCACCCCCAGTCAACTGATCTGGGTTTAATCCATCATCATTCTTTAGCTCACTCCACCACCCCAGTTCAGACATGGCCATATGCAAATCAGTCTGACCCTGTGCCTCATGGGAACAGTCCAGCCCGAACTGCCAAGCCATGTCTTCCCTGGACCGGAAACAAGCATCCTGGGACCGGTTTCGGGTTCAAAACCCTCATCAGCCAGGCTATCTTGAATCCAGTGGCAAAGTGAGCAAGGGACCCACGTCTGGGCATACCCTGCCAACTTAGGGCGAACAAAGCGATACCAAAGGGGATGATGGACGGAGCGTTAGAGCAAATCAAACACTCACCCCCAGTCAACTGATCTGGGTTTAATCCATCATCATTCTTTAGCTCACTCCACCACCCCAGTTCAGACATGGCCATATGCAAATCAGTCTGACCCTGTGCCTCATGGGAACAGTCCAGCCCGAACTGCCAAGCCATGTCTTCCCTGGACCGGAAACAAGCATCCTGGGACCGGTTTCGGGTTCAAAACCCTCATCAGCCAGGCTATCTTGAATCCAGTGGCAAAGTGAGCAAGGGACCCACGTCTGGGCATACCCTGCCAACTTAGGGCGAACAAAGCGATACCAAAGGGGATGATGGACGGAGCGTTAGAGCAAATCAAACACTCACCCCCAGTCAACTGATCTGGGTTTAATCCATCATCATTCTTTAGCTCACTCCACCACCCCAGTTCAGACATGGCCATATGCAAATCAGTCTGACCCTGTGCCTCATGGGAACAGTCCAGCCCGAACTGCCAAGCCATGTCTTCCCTGGACCGGAAACAAGCATCCTGGGACCGGTTTCGGGTTCAAAACCCTCATCAGCCAGGCTATCTTGAATCCAGTGGCAAAGTGAGCAAGGGACCCACGTCTGGGCATACCCTGCCAACTTAGGGCGAACAAAGCGATACCAAAGGGGATGATGGACGGAGCGTTAGAGCAAATCAAACACTCACCCCCAGTCAACTGATCTGGGTTTAATCCATCATCATTCTTTAGCTCACTCCACCACCCCAGTTCAGACATGGCCATATGCAAATCAGTCTGACCCTGTGCCTCATGGGAACAGTCCAGCCCGAACTGCCAAGCCATGTCTTCCCTGGACCGGAAACAAGCATCCTGGGACCGGTTTCGGGTTCAAAACCCTCATCAGCCAGGCTATCTTGAATCCAGTGGCAAAGTGAGCAAGGGACCCACGTCTGGGCATACCCTGCCAACTTAGGGCGAACAAAGCGATACCAAAGGGGATGATGGACGGAGCGTTAGAGCAAATCAAACACTCACCCCCAGTCAACTGATCTGGGTTTAATCCATCATCATTCTTTAGCTCACTCCACCACCCCAGTTCAGACATGGCCATATGCAAATCAGTCTGACCCTGTGCCTCATGGGAACAGTCCAGCCCGAACTGCCAAGCCATGTCTTCCCTGGACCGGAAACAAGCATCCTGGGACCGGTTTCGGGTTCAAAACCCTCATCAGCCAGGCTATCTTGAATCCAGTGGCAAAGTGAGCAAGGGACCCACGTCTGGGCATACCCTGCCAACTTAGGGCGAACAAAGCGATACCAAAGGGGATGATGGACGGAGCGTTAGAGCAAATCAAACACTCACCCCCAGTCAACTGATCTGGGTTTAATCCATCATCATTCTTTAGCTCACTCCACCACCCCAGTTCAGACATGGCCATATGCAAATCAGTCTGACCCTGTGCCTCATGGGAACAGTCCAGCCCGAACTGCCAAGCCATGTCTTCCCTGGACCGGAAACAAGCATCCTGGGACCGGTTTCGGGTTCAAAACCCTCATCAGCCAGGCTATCTTGAATCCAGTGGCAAAGTGAGCAAGGGACCCACGTCTGGGCATACCCTGCCAACTTAGGGCGAACAAAGCGATACCAAAGGGGATGATGGACGGAGCGTTAGAGCAAATCAAACACTCACCCCCAGTCAACTGATCTGGGTTTAATCCATCATCATTCTTTAGCTCACTCCACCACCCCAGTTCAGACATGGCCATATGCAAATCAGTCTGACCCTGTGCCTCATGGGAACAGTCCAGCCCGAACTGCCAAGCCATGTCTTCCCTGGACCGGAAACAAGCATCCTGGGACCGGTTTCGGGTTCAAAACCCTCATCAGCCAGGCTATCTTGAATCCAGTGGCAAAGTGAGCAAGGGACCCACGTCTGGGCATACCCTGCCAACTTAGGGCGAACAAAGCGATACCAAAGGGGATGATGGACGGAGCGTTAGAGCAAATCAAACACTCACCCCCAGTCAACTGATCTGGGTTTAATCCATCATCATTCTTTAGCTCACTCCACCACCCCAGTTCAGACATGGCCATATGCAAATCAGTCTGACCCTGTGCCTCATGGGAACAGTCCAGCCCGAACTGCCAAGCCATGTCTTCCCTGGACCGGAAACAAGCATCCTGGGACCGGTTTCGGGTTCAAAACCCTCATCAGCCAGGCTATCTTGAATCCAGTGGCAAAGTGAGCAAGGGACCCACGTCTGGGCATACCCTGCCAACTTAGGGCGAACAAAGCGATACCAAAGGGGATGATGGACGGAGCGTTAGAGCAAATCAAACACTCACCCCCAGTCAACTGATCTGGGTTTAATCCATCATCATTCTTTAGCTCACTCCACCACCCCAGTTCAGACATGGCCATATGCAAATCAGTCTGACCCTGTGCCTCATGGGAACAGTCCAGCCCGAACTGCCAAGCCATGTCTTCCCTGGACCGGAAACAAGCATCCTGGGACCGGTTTCGGGTTCAAAACCCTCATCAGCCAGGCTATCTTGAATCCAGTGGCAAAGTGAGCAAGGGACCCACGTCTGGGCATACCCTGCCAACTTAGGGCGAACAAAGCGATACCAAAGGGGATGATGGACGGAGCGTTAGAGCAAATCAAACACTCACCCCCAGTCAACTGATCTGGGTTTAATCCATCATCATTCTTTAGCTCACTCCACCACCCCAGTTCAGACATGGCCATATGCAAATCAGTCTGACCCTGTGCCTCATGGGAACAGTCCAGCCCGAACTGCCAAGCCATGTCTTCCCTGGACCGGAAACAAGCATCCTGGGACCGGTTTCGGGTTCAAAACCCTCATCAGCCAGGCTATCTTGAATCCAGTGGCAAAGTGAGCAAGGGACCCACGTCTGGGCATACCCTGCCAACTTAGGGCGAACAAAGCGATACCAAAGGGGATGATGGACGGAGCGCTAGAGCAAATCAAACACTCACCCCCAGTCAACTGATCTGGGTTTAATCCATCATCATTCTTTAGCTCACTCCACCACCCCAGTTCAGACATGGCCATATGCAAATCAGTCTGACCCTGTGCCTCATGGGAACAGTCCAGCCCGAACTGCCAAGCCATGTCTTCCCTGGACCGGAAACAAGCATCCTGGGACCGGTTTCGGGTTCAAAACCCTCATCAGCCAGGCTATCTTGAATCCAGTGGCAAAGTGAGCAAGGGACCCACGTCTGGGCATACCCTGCCAACTTAGGGCGAACAAAGCGATACCAAAGGGGATGATGGACGGAGCGTTAGAGCAAATCAAACACTCACCCCCAGTCAACTGATCTGGGTTTAATCCATCATCATTCTTTAGCTCACTCCACCACCCCAGTTCAGACATGGCCATATGCAAATCAGTCTGACCCTGTGCCTCATGGGAACAGTCCAGCCCGAACTGCCAAGCCATGTCTTCCCTGGACCGGAAACAAGCATCCTGGGACCGGTTTCGGGTTCAAAACCCTCATCAGCCAGGCTATCTTGAATCCAGTGGCAAAGTGAGCAAGGGACCCACGTCTGGGCATACCCTGCCAACTTAGGGCGAACAAAGCGATACCAAAGGGGATGATGGACGGAGCGTTAGAGCAAATCAAACACTCACCCCCAGTCAACTGATCTGGGTTTAATCCATCATCATTCTTTAGCTCACTCCACCACCCCAGTTCAGACATGGCCATATGCAAATCAGTCTGACCCTGTGCCTCATGGGAACAGTCCAGCCCGAACTGCCAAGCCATGTCTTCCCTGGACCGGAAACAAGCATCCTGGGACCGGTTTCGGGTTCAAAACCCTCATCAGCCAGGCTATCTTGAATCCAGTGGCAAAGTGAGCAAGGGACCCACGTCTGGGCATACCCTGCCAACTTAGGGCGAACAAAGCGATACCAAAGGGGATGATGGACGGAGCGTTAGAGCAAATCAAACACTCACCCCCAGTCAACTGATCTGGGTTTAATCCATCATCATTCTTTAGCTCACTCCACCACCCCAGTTCAGACATGGCCATATGCAAATCAGTCTGACCCTGTGCCTCATGGGAACAGTCCAGCCCGAACTGCCAAGCCATGTCTTCCCTGGACCGGAAACAAGCATCCTGGGACCGGTTTCGGGTTCAAAACCCTCATCAGCCAGGCTATCTTGAATCCAGTGGCAAAGTGAGCAAGGGACCCACGTCTGGGCATACCCTGCCAACTTAGGGCGAACAAAGCGATACCAAAGGGGATGATGGACGGAGCGTTAGAGCAAATCAAACACTCACCCCCAGTCAACTGATCTGGGTTTAATCCATCATCATTCTTTAGCTCACTCCACCACCCCAGTTCAGACATGGCCATATGCAAATCAGTCTGACCCTGTGCCTCATGGGAACAGTCCAGCCCGAACTGCCAAGCCATGTCTTCCCTGGACCGGAAACAAGCATCCTGGGACCGGTTTCGGGTTCAAAACCCTCATCAGCCAGGCTATCTTGAATCCAGTGGCAAAGTGAGCAAGGGACCCACGTCTGGGCATACCCTGCCAACTTAGGGCGAACAAAGCGATACCAAAGGGGATGATGGACGGAGCGTTAGAGCAAATCAAACACTCACCCCCAGTCAACTGATCTGGGTTTAATCCATCATCATTCTTTAGCTCACTCCACCACCCCAGTTCAGACATGGCCATATGCAAATCAGTCTGACCCTGTGCCTCATGGGAACAGTCCAGCCCGAACTGCCAAGCCATGTCTTCCCTGGACCGGAAACAAGCATCCTGGGACCGGTTTCGGGTTCAAAACCCTCATCAGCCAGGCTATCTTGAATCCAGTGGCAAAGTGAGCAAGGGACCCACGTCTGGGCATACCCTGCCAACTTAGGGCGAACAAAGCGATACCAAAGGGGATGATGGACGGAGCGTTAGAGCAAATCAAACACTCACCCCCAGTCAACTGATCTGGGTTTAATCCATCATCATTCTTTAGCTCACTCCACCACCCCAGTTCAGACATGGCCATATGCAAATCAGTCTGACCCTGTGCCTCATGGGAACAGTCCAGCCCGAACTGCCAAGCCATGTCTTCCCTGGACCGGAAACAAGCATCCTGGGACCGGTTTCGGGTTCAAAACCCTCATCAGCCAGGCTATCTTGAATCCAGTGGCAAAGTGAGCAAGGGACCCACGTCTGGGCATACCCTGCCAACTTAGGGCGAACAAAGCGATACCAAAGGGGATGATGGACGGAGCGTTAGAGCAAATCAAACACTCACCCCCAGTCAACTGATCTGGGTTTAATCCATCATCATTCTTTAGCTCACTCCACCACCCCAGTTCAGACATGGCCATATGCAAATCAGTCTGACCCTGTGCCTCATGGGAACAGTCCAGCCCGAACTGCCAAGCCATGTCTTCCCTGGACCGGAAACAAGCATCCTGGGACCGGTTTCGGGTTCAAAACCCTCATCAGCCAGGCTATCTTGAATCCAGTGGCAAAGTGAGCAAGGGACCCACGTCTGGGCATACCCTGCCAACTTAGGGCGAACAAAGCGATACCAAAGGGGATGATGGACGGAGCGTTAGAGCAAATCAAACACTCACCCCCAGTCAACTGATCTGGGTTTAATCCATCATCATTCTTTAGCTCACTCCACCACCCCAGTTCAGACATGGCCATATGCAAATCAGTCTGACCCTGTGCCTCATGGGAACAGTCCAGCCCGAACTGCCAAGCCATGTCTTCCCTGGACCGGAAACAAGCATCCTGGGACCGGTTTCGGGTTCAAAACCCTCATCAGCCAGGCTATCTTGAATCCAGTGGCAAAGTGAGCAAGGGACCCACGTCTGGGCATACCCTGCCAACTTAGGGCGAACAAAGCGATACCAAAGGGGATGATGGACGGAGCGTTAGAGCAAATCAAACACTCACCCCCAGTCAACTGATCTGGGTTTAATCCATCATCATTCTTTAGCTCACTCCACCACCCCAGTTCAGACATGGCCATATGCAAATCAGTCTGACCCTGTGCCTCATGGGAACAGTCCAGCCCGAACTGCCAAGCCATGTCTTCCCTGGACCGGAAACAAGCATCCTGGGACCGGTTTCGGGTTCAAAACCCTCATCAGCCAGGCTATCTTGAATCCAGTGGCAAAGTGAGCAAGGGACCCACGTCTGGGCATACCCTGCCAACTTAGGGCGAACAAAGCGATACCAAAGGGGATGATGGACGGAGCGTTAGAGCAAATCAAACACTCACCCCCAGTCAACTGATCTGGGTTTAATCCATCATCATTCTTTAGCTCACTCCACCACCCCAGTTCAGACATGGCCATATGCAAATCAGTCTGACCCTGTGCCTCATGGGAACAGTCCAGCCCGAACTGCCAAGCCATGTCTTCCCTGGACCGGAAACAAGCATCCTGGGACCGGTTTCGGGTTCAAAACCCTCATCAGCCAGGCTATCTTGAATCCAGTGGCAAAGTGAGCAAGGGACCCACGTCTGGGCATACCCTGCCAACTTAGGGCGAACAAAGCGATACCAAAGGGGATGATGGACGGAGCGTTAGAGCAAATCAAACACTCACCCCCAGTCAACTGATCTGGGTTTAATCCATCATCATTCTTTAGCTCACTCCACCACCCCAGTTCAGACATGGCCATATGCAAATCAGTCTGACCCTGTGCCTCATGGGAACAGTCCAGCCCGAACTGCCAAGCCATGTCTTCCCTGGACCGGAAACAAGCATCCTGGGACCGGTTTCGGGTTCAAAACCCTCATCAGCCAGGCTATCTTGAATCCAGTGGCAAAGTGAGCAAGGGACCCACGTCTGGGCATACCCTGCCAACTTAGGGCGAACAAAGCGATACCAAAGGGGATGATGGACGGAGCGTTAGAGCAAATCAAACACTCACCCCCAGTCAACTGATCTGGGTTTAATCCATCATCATTCTTTAGCTCACTCCACCACCCCAGTTCAGACATGGCCATATGCAAATCAGTCTGACCCTGTGCCTCATGGGAACAGTCCAGCCCGAACTGCCAAGCCATGTCTTCCCTGGACCGGAAACAAGCATCCTGGGACCGGTTTCGGGTTCAAAACCCTCATCAGCCAGGCTATCTTGAATCCAGTGGCAAAGTGAGCAAGGGACCCACGTCTGGGCATACCCTGCCAACTTAGGGCGAACAAAGCGATACCAAAGGGGATGATGGACGGAGCGTTAGAGCAAATCAAACACTCACCCCCAGTCAACTGATCTGGGTTTAATCCATCATCATTCTTTAGCTCACTCCACCACCCCAGTTCAGACATGGCCATATGCAAATCAGTCTGACCCTGTGCCTCATGGGAACAGTCCAGCCCGAACTGCCAAGCCATGTCTTCCCTGGACCGGAAACAAGCATCCTGGGACCGGTTTCGGGTTCAAAACCCTCATCAGCCAGGCTATCTTGAATCCAGTGGCAAAGTGAGCAAGGGACCCACGTCTGGGCATACCCTGCCAACTTAGGGCGAACAAAGCGATACCAAAGGGGATGATGGACGGAGCGTTAGAGCAAATCAAACACTCACCCCCAGTCAACTGATCTGGGTTTAATCCATCATCATTCTTTAGCTCACTCCACCACCCCAGTTCAGACATGGCCATATGCAAATCAGTCTGACCCTGTGCCTCATGGGAACAGTCCAGCCCGAACTGCCAAGCCATGTCTTCCCTGGACCGGAAACAAGCATCCTGGGACCGGTTTCGGGTTCAAAACCCTCATCAGCCAGGCTATCTTGAATCCAGTGGCAAAGTGAGCAAGGGACCCACGTCTGGGCATACCCTGCCAACTTAGGGCGAACAAAGCGATACCAAAGGGGATGATGGACGGAGCGTTAGAGCAAATCAAACACTCACCCCCAGTCAACTGATCTGGGTTTAATCCATCATCATTCTTTAGCTCACTCCACCACCCCAGTTCAGACATGGCCATATGCAAATCAGTCTGACCCTGTGCCTCATGGGAACAGTCCAGCCCGAACTGCCAAGCCATGTCTTCCCTGGACCGGAAACAAGCATCCTGGGACCGGTTTCGGGTTCAAAACCCTCATCAGCCAGGCTATCTTGAATCCAGTGGCAAAGTGAGCAAGGGACCCACGTCTGGGCATACCCTGCCAACTTAGGGCGAACAAAGCGATACCAAAGGGGATGATGGACGGAGCGTTAGAGCAAATCAAACACTCACCCCCAGTCAACTGATCTGGGTTTAATCCATCATCATTCTTTAGCTCACTCCACCACCCCAGTTCAGACATGGCCATATGCAAATCAGTCTGACCCTGTGCCTCATGGGAACAGTCCAGCCCGAACTGCCAAGCCATGTCTTCCCTGGACCGGAAACAAGCATCCTGGGACCGGTTTCGGGTTCAAAACCCTCATCAGCCAGGCTATCTTGAATCCAGTGGCAAAGTGAGCAAGGGACCCACGTCTGGGCATACCCTGCCAACTTAGGGCGAACAAAGCGATACCAAAGGGGATGATGGACGGAGCGTTAGAGCAAATCAAACACTCACCCCCAGTCAACTGATCTGGGTTTAATCCATCATCATTCTTTAGCTCACTCCACCACCCCAGTTCAGACATGGCCATATGCAAATCAGTCTGACCCTGTGCCTCATGGGAACAGTCCAGCCCGAACTGCCAAGCCATGTCTTCCCTGGACCGGAAACAAGCATCCTGGGACCGGTTTCGGGTTCAAAACCCTCATCAGCCAGGCTATCTTGAATCCAGTGGCAAAGTGAGCAAGGGACCCACGTCTGGGCATACCCTGCCAACTTAGGGCGAACAAAGCGATACCAAAGGGGATGATGGACGGAGCGTTAGAGCAAATCAAACACTCACCCCCAGTCAACTGATCTGGGTTTAATCCATCATCATTCTTTAGCTCACTCCACCACCCCAGTTCAGACATGGCCATATGCAAATCAGTCTGACCCTGTGCCTCATGGGAACAGTCCAGCCCGAACTGCCAAGCCATGTCTTCCCTGGACCGGAAACAAGCATCCTGGGACCGGTTTCGGGTTCAAAACCCTCATCAGCCAGGCTATCTTGAATCCAGTGGCAAAGTGAGCAAGGGACCCACGTCTGGGCATACCCTGCCAACTTAGGGCGAACAAAGCGATACCAAAGGGGATGATGGACGGAGCGTTAGAGCAAATCAAACACTCACCCCCAGTCAACTGATCTGGGTTTAATCCATCATCATTCTTTAGCTCACTCCACCACCCCAGTTCAGACATGGCCATATGCAAATCAGTCTGACCCTGTGCCTCATGGGAACAGTCCAGCCCGAACTGCCAAGCCATGTCTTCCCTGGACCGGAAACAAGCATCCTGGGACCGGTTTCGGGTTCAAAACCCTCATCAGCCAGGCTATCTTGAATCCAGTGGCAAAGTGAGCAAGGGACCCACGTCTGGGCATACCCTGCCAACTTAGGGCGAACAAAGCGATACCAAAGGGGATGATGGACGGAGCGTTAGAGCAAATCAAACACTCACCCCCAGTCAACTGATCTGGGTTTAATCCATCATCATTCTTTAGCTCACTCCACCACCCCAGTTCAGACATGGCCATATGCAAATCAGTCTGACCCTGTGCCTCATGGGAACAGTCCAGCCCGAACTGCCAAGCCATGTCTTCCCTGGACCGGAAACAAGCATCCTGGGACCGGTTTCGGGTTCAAAACCCTCATCAGCCAGGCTATCTTGAATCCAGTGGCAAAGTGAGCAAGGGACCCACGTCTGGGCATACCCTGCCAACTTAGGGCGAACAAAGCGATACCAAAGGGGATGATGGACGGAGCGTTAGAGCAAATCAAACACTCACCCCCAGTCAACTGATCTGGGTTTAATCCATCATCATTCTTTAGCTCACTCCACCACCCCAGTTCAGACATGGCCATATGCAAATCAGTCTGACCCTGTGCCTCATGGGAACAGTCCAGCCCGAACTGCCAAGCCATGTCTTCCCTGGACCGGAAACAAGCATCCTGGGACCGGTTTCGGGTTCAAAACCCTCATCAGCCAGGCTATCTTGAATCCAGTGGCAAAGTGAGCAAGGGACCCACGTCTGGGCATACCCTGCCAACTTAGGGCGAACAAAGCGATACCAAAGGGGATGATGGACGGAGCGCTAGAGCAAATCAAACACTCACCCCCAGTCAACTGATCTGGGTTTAATCCATCATCATT
Source organism: Calotriton arnoldi (assembly GCA_963921515.1). Classification (NCBI taxonomy): domain Eukaryota; kingdom Metazoa; phylum Chordata; class Amphibia; order Caudata; family Salamandridae; genus Calotriton; species Calotriton arnoldi. The sequence goes on from CAWUFW010023506.1 coordinate 44,688, forward strand.
CTTTAGCTCACTCCACCACCCCAGTTCAGACATGGCCATATGCAAATCAGTCTGACCCTGTGCCTCATGGGAACAGTCCAGCCCGAACTGCCAAGCCATGTCTTCCCTGGACCGGAAACAAGCATCCTGGGACCGGTTTCGGGTTCAAAACCCTCATCAGCCAGGCTATCTTGAATCCAGTGGCAAAGTGAGCAAGGGACCCACGTCTGGGCATACCCTGCCAACTTAGGGCGAACAAAGCGATACCAAAGGGGATGATGGACGGAGCGTTAGAGCAAATCAAACACTCACCCCCAGTCAACTGATCTGGGTTTAATCCATCATCATTCTTTAGCTCACTCCACCACCCCAGTTCAGACATGGCCATATGCAAATCAGTCTGACCCTGTGCCTCATGGGAACAGTCCAGCCCGAACTGCCAAGCCATGTCTTCCCTGGACCGGAAACAAGCATCCTGGGACCGGTTTCGGGTTCAAAACCCTCATCAGCCAGGCTATCTTGAATCCAGTGGCAAAGTGAGCAAGGGACCCACGTCTGGGCATACCCTGCCAACTTAGGGCGAACAAAGCGATACCAAAGGGGATGATGGACGGAGCGTTAGAGCAAATCAAACACTCACCCCCAGTCAACTGATCTGGGTTTAATCCATCATCATTCTTTAGCTCACTCCACCACCCCAGTTCAGACATGGCCATATGCAAATCAGTCTGACCCTGTGCCTCATGGGAACAGTCCAGCCCGAACTGCCAAGCCATGTCTTCCCTGGACCGGAAACAAGCATCCTGGGACCGGTTTCGGGTTCAAAACCCTCATCAGCCAGGCTATCTTGAATCCAGTGGCAAAGTGAGCAAGGGACCCACGTCTGGGCATACCCTGCCAACTTAGGGCGAACAAAGCGATACCAAAGGGGATGATGGACGGAGCGTTAGAGCAAATCAAACACTCACCCCCAGTCAACTGATCTGGGTTTAATCCATCATCATTCTTTAGCTCACTCCACCACCCCAGTTCAGACATGGCCATATGCAAATCAGTCTGACCCTGTGCCTCATGGGAACAGTCCAGCCCGAACTGCCAAGCCATGTCTTCCCTGGACCGGAAACAAGCATCCTGGGACCGGTTTCGGGTTCAAAACCCTCATCAGCCAGGCTATCTTGAATCCAGTGGCAAAGTGAGCAAGGGACCCACGTCTGGGCATACCCTGCCAACTTAGGGCGAACAAAGCGATACCAAAGGGGATGATGGACGGAGCGTTAGAGCAAATCAAACACTCACCCCCAGTCAACTGATCTGGGTTTAATCCATCATCATTCTTTAGCTCACTCCACCACCCCAGTTCAGACATGGCCATATGCAAATCAGTCTGACCCTGTGCCTCATGGGAACAGTCCAGCCCGAACTGCCAAGCCATGTCTTCCCTGGACCGGAAACAAGCATCCTGGGACCGGTTTCGGGTTCAAAACCCTCATCAGCCAGGCTATCTTGAATCCAGTGGCAAAGTGAGCAAGGGACCCACGTCTGGGCATACCCTGCCAACTTAGGGCGAACAAAGCGATACCAAAGGGGATGATGGACGGAGCGTTAGAGCAAATCAAACACTCACCCCCAGTCAACTGATCTGGGTTTAATCCATCATCATTCTTTAGCTCACTCCACCACCCCAGTTCAGACATGGCCATATGCAAATCAGTCTGACCCTGTGCCTCATGGGAACAGTCCAGCCCGAACTGCCAAGCCATGTCTTCCCTGGACCGGAAACAAGCATCCTGGGACCGGTTTCGGGTTCAAAACCCTCATCAGCCAGGCTATCTTGAATCCAGTGGCAAAGTGAGCAAGGGACCCACGTCTGGGCATACCCTGCCAACTTAGGGCGAACAAAGCGATACCAAAGGGGATGATGGACGGAGCGTTAGAGCAAATCAAACACTCACCCCCAGTCAACTGATCTGGGTTTAATCCATCATCATTCTTTAGCTCACTCCACCACCCCAGTTCAGACATGGCCATATGCAAATCAGTCTGACCCTGTGCCTCATGGGAACAGTCCAGCCCGAACTGCCAAGCCATGTCTTCCCTGGACCGGAAACAAGCATCCTGGGACCGGTTTCGGGTTCAAAACCCTCATCAGCCAGGCTATCTTGAATCCAGTGGCAAAGTGAGCAAGGGACCCACGTCTGGGCATACCCTGCCAACTTAGGGCGAACAAAGCGATACCAAAGGGGATGATGGACGGAGCGCTAGAGCAAATCAAACACTCACCCCCAGTCAACTGATCTGGGTTTAATCCATCATCATTCTTTAGCTCACTCCACCACCCCAGTTCAGACATGGCCATATGCAAATCAGTCTGACCCTGTGCCTCATGGGAACAGTCCAGCCCGAACTGCCAAGCCATGTCTTCCCTGGACCGGAAACAAGCATCCTGGGACCGGTTTCGGGTTCAAAACCCTCATCAGCCAGGCTATCTTGAATCCAGTGGCAAAGTGAGCAAGGGACCCACGTCTGGGCATACCCTGCCAACTTAGGGCGAACAAAGCGATACCAAAGGGGATGATGGACGGAGCGTTAGAGCAAATCAAACACTCACCCCCAGTCAACTGATCTGGGTTTAATCCATCATCATTCTTTAGCTCACTCCACCACCCCAGTTCAGACATGGCCATATGCAAATCAGTCTGACCCTGTGCCTCATGGGAACAGTCCAGCCCGAACTGCCAAGCCATGTCTTCCCTGGACCGGAAACAAGCATCCTGGGACCGGTTTCGGGTTCAAAACCCTCATCAGCCAGGCTATCTTGAATCCAGTGGCAAAGTGAGCAAGGGACCCACGTCTGGGCATACCCTGCCAACTTAGGGCGAACAAAGCGATACCAAAGGGGATGATGGACGGAGCGTTAGAGCAAATCAAACACTCACCCCCAGTCAACTGATCTGGGTTTAATCCATCATCATTCTTTAGCTCACTCCACCACCCCAGTTCAGACATGGCCATATGCAAATCAGTCTGACCCTGTGCCTCATGGGAACAGTCCAGCCCGAACTGCCAAGCCATGTCTTCCCTGGACCGGAAACAAGCATCCTGGGACCGGTTTCGGGTTCAAAACCCTCATCAGCCAGGCTATCTTGAATCCAGTGGCAAAGTGAGCAAGGGACCCACGTCTGGGCATACCCTGCCAACTTAGGGCGAACAAAGCGATACCAAAGGGGATGATGGACGGAGCGTTAGAGCAAATCAAACACTCACCCCCAGTCAACTGATCTGGGTTTAATCCATCATCATTCTTTAGCTCACTCCACCACCCCAGTTCAGACATGGCCATATGCAAATCAGTCTGACCCTGTGCCTCATGGGAACAGTCCAGCCCGAACTGCCAAGCCATGTCTTCCCTGGACCGGAAACAAGCATCCTGGGACCGGTTTCGGGTTCAAAACCCTCATCAGCCAGGCTATCTTGAATCCAGTGGCAAAGTGAGCAAGGGACCCACGTCTGGGCATACCCTGCCAACTTAGGGCGAACAAAGCGATACCAAAGGGGATGATGGACGGAGCGTTAGAGCAAATCAAACACTCACCCCCAGTCAACTGATCTGGGTTTAATCCATCATCATTCTTTAGCTCACTCCACCACCCCAGTTCAGACATGGCCATATGCAAATCAGTCTGACCCTGTGCCTCATGGGAACAGTCCAGCCCGAACTGCCAAGCCATGTCTTCCCTGGACCGGAAACAAGCATCCTGGGACCGGTTTCGGGTTCAAAACCCTCATCAGCCAGGCTATCTTGAATCCAGTGGCAAAGTGAGCAAGGGACCCACGTCTGGGCATACCCTGCCAACTTAGGGCGAACAAAGCGATACCAAAGGGGATGATGGACGGAGCGTTAGAGCAAATCAAACACTCACCCCCAGTCAACTGATCTGGGTTTAATCCATCATCATTCTTTAGCTCACTCCACCACCCCAGTTCAGACATGGCCATATGCAAATCAGTCTGACCCTGTGCCTCATGGGAACAGTCCAGCCCGAACTGCCAAGCCATGTCTTCCCTGGACCGGAAACAAGCATCCTGGGACCGGTTTCGGGTTCAAAACCCTCATCAGCCAGGCTATCTTGAATCCAGTGGCAAAGTGAGCAAGGGACCCACGTCTGGGCATACCCTGCCAACTTAGGGCGAACAAAGCGATACCAAAGGGGATGATGGACGGAGCGTTAGAGCAAATCAAACACTCACCCCCAGTCAACTGATCTGGGTTTAATCCATCATCATTCTTTAGCTCACTCCACCACCCCAGTTCAGACATGGCCATATGCAAATCAGTCTGACCCTGTGCCTCATGGGAACAGTCCAGCCCGAACTGCCAAGCCATGTCTTCCCTGGACCGGAAACAAGCATCCTGGGACCGGTTTCGGGTTCAAAACCCTCATCAGCCAGGCTATCTTGAATCCAGTGGCAAAGTGAGCAAGGGACCCACGTCTGGGCATACCCTGCCAACTTAGGGCGAACAAAGCGATACCAAAGGGGATGATGGACGGAGCGTTAGAGCAAATCAAACACTCACCCCCAGTCAACTGATCTGGGTTTAATCCATCATCATTCTTTAGCTCACTCCACCACCCCAGTTCAGACATGGCCATATGCAAATCAGTCTGACCCTGTGCCTCATGGGAACAGTCCAGCCCGAACTGCCAAGCCATGTCTTCCCTGGACCGGAAACAAGCATCCTGGGACCGGTTTCGGGTTCAAAACCCTCATCAGCCAGGCTATCTTGAATCCAGTGGCAAAGTGAGCAAGGGACCCACGTCTGGGCATACCCTGCCAACTTAGGGCGAACAAAGCGATACCAAAGGGGATGATGGACGGAGCGTTAGAGCAAATCAAACACTCACCCCCAGTCAACTGATCTGGGTTTAATCCATCATCATTCTTTAGCTCACTCCACCACCCCAGTTCAGACATGGCCATATGCAAATCAGTCTGACCCTGTGCCTCATGGGAACAGTCCAGCCCGAACTGCCAAGCCATGTCTTCCCTGGACCGGAAACAAGCATCCTGGGACCGGTTTCGGGTTCAAAACCCTCATCAGCCAGGCTATCTTGAATCCAGTGGCAAAGTGAGCAAGGGACCCACGTCTGGGCATACCCTGCCAACTTAGGGCGAACAAAGCGATACCAAAGGGGATGATGGACGGAGCGTTAGAGCAAATCAAACACTCACCCCCAGTCAACTGATCTGGGTTTAATCCATCATCATTCTTTAGCTCACTCCACCACCCCAGTTCAGACATGGCCATATGCAAATCAGTCTGACCCTGTGCCTCATGGGAACAGTCCAGCCCGAACTGCCAAGCCATGTCTTCCCTGGACCGGAAACAAGCATCCTGGGACCGGTTTCGGGTTCAAAACCCTCATCAGCCAGGCTATCTTGAATCCAGTGGCAAAGTGAGCAAGGGACCCACGTCTGGGCATACCCTGCCAACTTAGGGCGAACAAAGCGATACCAAAGGGGATGATGGACGGAGCGTTAGAGCAAATCAAACACTCACCCCCAGTCAACTGATCTGGGTTTAATCCATCATCATTCTTTAGCTCACTCCACCACCCCAGTTCAGACATGGCCATATGCAAATCAGTCTGACCCTGTGCCTCATGGGAACAGTCCAGCCCGAACTGCCAAGCCATGTCTTCCCTGGACCGGAAACAAGCATCCTGGGACCGGTTTCGGGTTCAAAACCCTCATCAGCCAGGCTATCTTGAATCCAGTGGCAAAGTGAGCAAGGGACCCACGTCTGGGCATACCCTGCCAACTTAGGGCGAACAAAGCGATACCAAAGGGGATGATGGACGGAGCGTTAGAGCAAATCAAACACTCACCCCCAGTCAACTGATCTGGGTTTAATCCATCATCATTCTTTAGCTCACTCCACCACCCCAGTTCAGACATGGCCATATGCAAATCAGTCTGACCCTGTGCCTCATGGGAACAGTCCAGCCCGAACTGCCAAGCCATGTCTTCCCTGGACCGGAAACAAGCATCCTGGGACCGGTTTCGGGTTCAAAACCCTCATCAGCCAGGCTATCTTGAATCCAGTGGCAAAGTGAGCAAGGGACCCACGTCTGGGCATACCCTGCCAACTTAGGGCGAACAAAGCGATACCAAAGGGGATGATGGACGGAGCGTTAGAGCAAATCAAACACTCACCCCCAGTCAACTGATCTGGGTTTAATCCATCATCATTCTTTAGCTCACTCCACCACCCCAGTTCAGACATGGCCATATGCAAATCAGTCTGACCCTGTGCCTCATGGGAACAGTCCAGCCCGAACTGCCAAGCCATGTCTTCCCTGGACCGGAAACAAGCATCCTGGGACCGGTTTCGGGTTCAAAACCCTCATCAGCCAGGCTATCTTGAATCCAGTGGCAAAGTGAGCAAGGGACCCACGTCTGGGCATACCCTGCCAACTTAGGGCGAACAAAGCGATACCAAAGGGGATGATGGACGGAGCGTTAGAGCAAATCAAACACTCACCCCCAGTCAACTGATCTGGGTTTAATCCATCATCATTCTTTAGCTCACTCCACCACCCCAGTTCAGACATGGCCATATGCAAATCAGTCTGACCCTGTGCCTCATGGGAACAGTCCAGCCCGAACTGCCAAGCCATGTCTTCCCTGGACCGGAAACAAGCATCCTGGGACCGGTTTCGGGTTCAAAACCCTCATCAGCCAGGCTATCTTGAATCCAGTGGCAAAGTGAGCAAGGGACCCACGTCTGGGCATACCCTGCCAACTTAGGGCGAACAAAGCGATACCAAAGGGGATGATGGACGGAGCGTTAGAGCAAATCAAACACTCACCCCCAGTCAACTGATCTGGGTTTAATCCATCATCATTCTTTAGCTCACTCCACCACCCCAGTTCAGACATGGCCATATGCAAATCAGTCTGACCCTGTGCCTCATGGGAACAGTCCAGCCCGAACTGCCAAGCCATGTCTTCCCTGGACCGGAAACAAGCATCCTGGGACCGGTTTCGGGTTCAAAACCCTCATCAGCCAGGCTATCTTGAATCCAGTGGCAAAGTGAGCAAGGGACCCACGTCTGGGCATACCCTGCCAACTTAGGGCGAACAAAGCGATACCAAAGGGGATGATGGACGGAGCGTTAGAGCAAATCAAACACTCACCCCCAGTCAACTGATCTGGGTTTAATCCATCATCATTCTTTAGCTCACTCCACCACCCCAGTTCAGACATGGCCATATGCAAATCAGTCTGACCCTGTGCCTCATGGGAACAGTCCAGCCCGAACTGCCAAGCCATGTCTTCCCTGGACCGGAAACAAGCATCCTGGGACCGGTTTCGGGTTCAAAACCCTCATCAGCCAGGCTATCTTGAATCCAGTGGCAAAGTGAGCAAGGGACCCACGTCTGGGCATACCCTGCCAACTTAGGGCGAACAAAGCGATACCAAAGGGGATGATGGACGGAGCGTTAGAGCAAATCAAACACTCACCCCCAGTCAACTGATCTGGGTTTAATCCATCATCATTCTTTAGCTCACTCCACCACCCCAGTTCAGACATGGCCATATGCAAATCAGTCTGACCCTGTGCCTCATGGGAACAGTCCAGCCCGAACTGCCAAGCCATGTCTTCCCTGGACCGGAAACAAGCATCCTGGGACCGGTTTCGGGTTCAAAACCCTCATCAGCCAGGCTATCTTGAATCCAGTGGCAAAGTGAGCAAGGGACCCACGTCTGGGCATACCCTGCCAACTTAGGGCGAACAAAGCGATACCAAAGGGGATGATGGACGGAGCGTTAGAGCAAATCAAACACTCACCCCCAGTCAACTGATCTGGGTTTAATCCATCATCATTCTTTAGCTCACTCCACCACCCCAGTTCAGACATGGCCATATGCAAATCAGTCTGACCCTGTGCCTCATGGGAACAGTCCAGCCCGAACTGCCAAGCCATGTCTTCCCTGGACCGGAAACAAGCATCCTGGGACCGGTTTCGGGTTCAAAACCCTCATCAGCCAGGCTATCTTGAATCCAGTGGCAAAGTGAGCAAGGGACCCACGTCTGGGCATACCCTGCCAACTTAGGGCGAACAAAGCGATACCAAAGGGGATGATGGACGGAGCGTTAGAGCAAATCAAACACTCACCCCCAGTCAACTGATCTGGGTTTAATCCATCATCATTCTTTAGCTCACTCCACCACCCCAGTTCAGACATGGCCATATGCAAATCAGTCTGACCCTGTGCCTCATGGGAACAGTCCAGCCCGAACTGCCAAGCCATGTCTTCCCTGGACCGGAAACAAGCATCCTGGGACCGGTTTCGGGTTCAAAACCCTCATCAGCCAGGCTATCTTGAATCCAGTGGCAAAGTGAGCAAGGGACCCACGTCTGGGCATACCCTGCCAACTTAGGGCGAACAAAGCGATACCAAAGGGGATGATGGACGGAGCGTTAGAGCAAATCAAACACTCACCCCCAGTCAACTGATCTGGGTTTAATCCATCATCATTCTTTAGCTCACTCCACCACCCCAGTTCAGACATGGCCATATGCAAATCAGTCTGACCCTGTGCCTCATGGGAACAGTCCAGCCCGAACTGCCAAGCCATGTCTTCCCTGGACCGGAAACAAGCATCCTGGGACCGGTTTCGGGTTCAAAACCCTCATCAGCCAGGCTATCTTGAATCCAGTGGCAAAGTGAGCAAGGGACCCACGTCTGGGCATACCCTGCCAACTTAGGGCGAACAAAGCGATACCAAAGGGGATGATGGACGGAGCGTTAGAGCAAATCAAACACTCACCCCCAGTCAACTGATCTGGGTTTAATCCATCATCATTCTTTAGCTCACTCCACCACCCCAGTTCAGACATGGCCATATGCAAATCAGTCTGACCCTGTGCCTCATGGGAACAGTCCAGCCCGAACTGCCAAGCCATGTCTTCCCTGGACCGGAAACAAGCATCCTGGGACCGGTTTCGGGTTCAAAACCCTCATCAGCCAGGCTATCTTGAATCCAGTGGCAAAGTGAGCAAGGGACCCACGTCTGGGCATACCCTGCCAACTTAGGGCGAACAAAGCGATACCAAAGGGGATGATGGACGGAGCGTTAGAGCAAATCAAACACTCACCCCCAGTCAACTGATCTGGGTTTAATCCATCATCATTCTTTAGCTCACTCCACCACCCCAGTTCAGACATGGCCATATGCAAATCAGTCTGACCCTGTGCCTCATGGGAACAGTCCAGCCCGAACTGCCAAGCCATGTCTTCCCTGGACCGGAAACAAGCATCCTGGGACCGGTTTCGGGTTCAAAACCCTCATCAGCCAGGCTATCTTGAATCCAGTGGCAAAGTGAGCAAGGGACCCACGTCTGGGCATACCCTGCCAACTTAGGGCGAACAAAGCGATACCAAAGGGGATGATGGACGGAGCGTTAGAGCAAATCAAACACTCACCCCCAGTCAACTGATCTGGGTTTAATCCATCATCATTCTTTAGCTCACTCCACCACCCCAGTTCAGACATGGCCATATGCAAATCAGTCTGACCCTGTGCCTCATGGGAACAGTCCAGCCCGAACTGCCAAGCCATGTCTTCCCTGGACCGGAAACAAGCATCCTGGGACCGGTTTCGGGTTCAAAACCCTCATCAGCCAGGCTATCTTGAATCCAGTGGCAAAGTGAGCAAGGGACCCACGTCTGGGCATACCCTGCCAACTTAGGGCGAACAAAGCGATACCAAAGGGGATGATGGACGGAGCGTTAGAGCAAATCAAACACTCACCCCCAGTCAACTGATCTGGGTTTAATCCATCATCATTCTTTAGCTCACTCCACCACCCCAGTTCAGACATGGCCATATGCAAATCAGTCTGACCCTGTGCCTCATGGGAACAGTCCAGCCCGAACTGCCAAGCCATGTCTTCCCTGGACCGGAAACAAGCATCCTGGGACCGGTTTCGGGTTCAAAACCCTCATCAGCCAGGCTATCTTGAATCCAGTGGCAAAGTGAGCAAGGGACCCACGTCTGGGCATACCCTGCCAACTTAGGGCGAACAAAGCGATACCAAAGGGGATGATGGACGGAGCGTTAGAGCAAATCAAACACTCACCCCCAGTCAACTGATCTGGGTTTAATCCATCATCATTCTTTAGCTCACTCCACCACCCCAGTTCAGACATGGCCATATGCAAATCAGTCTGACCCTGTGCCTCATGGGAACAGTCCAGCCCGAACTGCCAAGCCATGTCTTCCCTGGACCGGAAACAAGCATCCTGGGACCGGTTTCGGGTTCAAAACCCTCATCAGCCAGGCTATCTTGAATCCAGTGGCAAAGTGAGCAAGGGACCCACGTCTGGGCATACCCTGCCAACTTAGGGCGAACAAAGCGATACCAAAGGGGATGATGGACGGAGCGTTAGAGCAAATCAAACACTCACCCCCAGTCAACTGATCTGGGTTTAATCCATCATCATTCTTTAGCTCACTCCACCACCCCAGTTCAGACATGGCCATATGCAAATCAGTCTGACCCTGTGCCTCATGGGAACAGTCCAGCCCGAACTGCCAAGCCATGTCTTCCCTGGACCGGAAACAAGCATCCTGGGACCGGTTTCGGGTTCAAAACCCTCATCAGCCAGGCTATCTTGAATCCAGTGGCAAAGTGAGCAAGGGACCCACGTCTGGGCATACCCTGCCAACTTAGGGCGAACAAAGCGATACCAAAGGGGATGATGGACGGAGCGTTAGAGCAAATCAAACACTCACCCCCAGTCAACTGATCTGGGTTTAATCCATCATCATTCTTTAGCTCACTCCACCACCCCAGTTCAGACATGGCCATATGCAAATCAGTCTGACCCTGTGCCTCATGGGAACAGTCCAGCCCGAACTGCCAAGCCATGTCTTCCCTGGACCGGAAACAAGCATCCTGGGACCGGTTTCGGGTTCAAAACCCTCATCAGCCAGGCTATCTTGAATCCAGTGGCAAAGTGAGCAAGGGACCCACGTCTGGGCATACCCTGCCAACTTAGGGCGAACAAAGCGATACCAAAGGGGATGATGGACGGAGCGTTAGAGCAAATCAAACACTCACCCCCAGTCAACTGATCTGGGTTTAATCCATCATCATTCTTTAGCTCACTCCACCACCCCAGTTCAGACATGGCCATATGCAAATCAGTCTGACCCTGTGCCTCATGGGAACAGTCCAGCCCGAACTGCCAAGCCATGTCTTCCCTGGACCGGAAACAAGCATCCTGGGACCGGTTTCGGGTTCAAAACCCTCATCAGCCAGGCTATCTTGAATCCAGTGGCAAAGTGAGCAAGGGACCCACGTCTGGGCATACCCTGCCAACTTAGGGCGAACAAAGCGATACCAAAGGGGATGATGGACGGAGCGTTAGAGCAAATCAAACACTCACCCCCAGTCAACTGATCTGGGTTTAATCCATCATCATTCTTTAGCTCACTCCACCACCCCAGTTCAGACATGGCCATATGCAAATCAGTCTGACCCTGTGCCTCATGGGAACAGTCCAGCCCGAACTGCCAAGCCATGTCTTCCCTGGACCGGAAACAAGCATCCTGGGACCGGTTTCGGGTTCAAAACCCTCATCAGCCAGGCTATCTTGAATCCAGTGGCAAAGTGAGCAAGGGACCCACGTCTGGGCATACCCTGCCAACTTAGGGCGAACAAAGCGATACCAAAGGGGATGATGGACGGAGCGTTAGAGCAAATCAAACACTCACCCCCAGTCAACTGATCTGGGTTTAATCCATCATCATTCTTTAGCTCACTCCACCACCCCAGTTCAGACATGGCCATATGCAAATCAGTCTGACCCTGTGCCTCATGGGAACAGTCCAGCCCGAACTGCCAAGCCATGTCTTCCCTGGACCGGAAACAAGCATCCTGGGACCGGTTTCGGGTTCAAAACCCTCATCAGCCAGGCTATCTTGAATCCAGTGGCAAAGTGAGCAAGGGACCCACGTCTGGGCATACCCTGCCAACTTAGGGCGAACAAAGCGATACCAAAGGGGATGATGGACGGAGCGTTAGAGCAAATCAAACACTCACCCCCAGTCAACTGATCTGGGTTTAATCCATCATCATTCTTTAGCTCACTCCACCACCCCAGTTCAGACATGGCCATATGCAAATCAGTCTGACCCTGTGCCTCATGGGAACAGTCCAGCCCGAACTGCCAAGCCATGTCTTCCCTGGACCGGAAACAAGCATCCTGGGACCGGTTTCGGGTTCAAAACCCTCATCAGCCAGGCTATCTTGAATCCAGTGGCAAAGTGAGCAAGGGACCCACGTCTGGGCATACCCTGCCAACTTAGGGCGAACAAAGCGATACCAAAGGGGATGATGGACGGAGCGTTAGAGCAAATCAAACACTCACCCCCAGTCAACTGATCTGGGTTTAATCCATCATCATTCTTTAGCTCACTCCACCACCCCAGTTCAGACATGGCCATATGCAAATCAGTCTGACCCTGTGCCTCATGGGAACAGTCCAGCCCGAACTGCCAAGCCATGTCTTCCCTGGACCGGAAACAAGCATCCTGGGACCGGTTTCGGGTTCAAAACCCTCATCAGCCAGGCTATCTTGAATCCAGTGGCAAAGTGAGCAAGGGACCCACGTCTGGGCATACCCTGCCAACTTAGGGCGAACAAAGCGATACCAAAGGGGATGATGGACGGAGCGTTAGAGCAAATCAAACACTCACCCCCAGTCAACTGATCTGGGTTTAATCCATCATCATTCTTTAGCTCACTCCACCACCCCAGTTCAGACATGGCCATATGCAAATCAGTCTGACCCTGTGCCTCATGGGAACAGTCCAGCCCGAACTGCCAAGCCATGTCTTCCCTGGACCGGAAACAAGCATCCTGGGACCGGTTTCGGGTTCAAAACCCTCATCAGCCAGGCTATCTTGAATCCAGTGGCAAAGTGAGCAAGGGACCCACGTCTGGGCATACCCTGCCAACTTAGGGCGAACAAAGCGATACCAAAGGGGATGATGGACGGAGCGTTAGAGCAAATCAAACACTCACCCCCAGTCAACTGATCTGGGTTTAATCCATCATCATTCTTTAGCTCACTCCACCACCCCAGTTCAGACATGGCCATATGCAAATCAGTCTGACCCTGTGCCTCATGGGAACAGTCCAGCCCGAACTGCCAAGCCATGTCTTCCCTGGACCGGAAACAAGCATCCTGGGACCGGTTTCGGGTTCAAAACCCTCATCAGCCAGGCTATCTTGAATCCAGTGGCAAAGTGAGCAAGGGACCCACGTCTGGGCATACCCTGCCAACTTAGGGCGAACAAAGCGATACCAAAGGGGATGATGGACGGAGCGTTAGAGCAAATCAAACACTCACCCCCAGTCAACTGATCTGGGTTTAATCCATCATCATTCTTTAGCTCACTCCACCACCCCAGTTCAGACATGGCCATATGCAAATCAGTCTGACCCTGTGCCTCATGGGAACAGTCCAGCCCGAACTGCCAAGCCATGTCTTCCCTGGACCGGAAACAAGCATCCTGGGACCGGTTTCGGGTTCAAAACCCTCATCAGCCAGGCTATCTTGAATCCAGTGGCAAAGTGAGCAAGGGACCCACGTCTGGGCATACCCTGCCAACTTAGGGCGAACAAAGCGATACCAAAGGGGATGATGGACGGAGCGTTAGAGCAAATCAAACACTCACCCCCAGTCAACTGATCTGGGTTTAATCCATCATCATTCTTTAGCTCACTCCACCACCCCAGTTCAGACATGGCCATATGCAAATCAGTCTGACCCTGTGCCTCATGGGAACAGTCCAGCCCGAACTGCCAAGCCATGTCTTCCCTGGACCGGAAACAAGCATCCTGGGACCGGTTTCGGGTTCAAAACCCTCATCAGCCAGGCTATCTTGAATCCAGTGGCAAAGTGAGCAAGGGACCCACGTCTGGGCATACCCTGCCAACTTAGGGCGAACAAAGCGATACCAAAGGGGATGATGGACGGAGCGTTAGAGCAAATCAAACACTCACCCCCAGTCAACTGATCTGGGTTTAATCCATCATCATTCTTTAGCTCACTCCACCACCCCAGTTCAGACATGGCCATATGCAAATCAGTCTGACCCTGTGCCTCATGGGAACAGTCCAGCCCGAACTGCCAAGCCATGTCTTCCCTGGACCGGAAACAAGCATCCTGGGACCGGTTTCGGGTTCAAAACCCTCATCAGCCAGGCTATCTTGAATCCAGTGGCAAAGTGAGCAAGGGACCCACGTCTGGGCATACCCTGCCAACTTAGGGCGAACAAAGCGATACCAAAGGGGATGATGGACGGAGCGCTAGAGCAAATCAAACACTCACCCCCAGTCAACTGATCTGGGTTTAATCCATCATCATTCTTTAGCTCACTCCACCACCCCAGTTCAGACATGGCCATATGCAAATCAGTCTGACCCTGTGCCTCATGGGAACAGTCCAGCCCGAACTGCCAAGCCATGTCTTCCCTGGACCGGAAACAAGCATCCTGGGACCGGTTTCGGGTTCAAAACCCTCATCAGCCAGGCTATCTTGAATCCAGTGGCAAAGTGAGCAAGGGACCCACGTCTGGGCATACCCTGCCAACTTAGGGCGAACAAAGCGATACCAAAGGGGATGATGGACGGAGCGTTAGAGCAAATCAAACACTCACCCCCAGTCAACTGATCTGGGTTTAATCCATCATCATTCTTTAGCTCACTCCACCACCCCAGTTCAGACATGGCCATATGCAAATCAGTCTGACCCTGTGCCTCATGGGAACAGTCCAGCCCGAACTGCCAAGCCATGTCTTCCCTGGACCGGAAACAAGCATCCTGGGACCGGTTTCGGGTTCAAAACCCTCATCAGCCAGGCTATCTTGAATCCAGTGGCAAAGTGAGCAAGGGACCCACGTCTGGGCATACCCTGCCAACTTAGGGCGAACAAAGCGATACCAAAGGGGATGATGGACGGAGCGTTAGAGCAAATCAAACACTCACCCCCAGTCAACTGATCTGGGTTTAATCCATCATCATTCTTTAGCTCACTCCACCACCCCAGTTCAGACATGGCCATATGCAAATCAGTCTGACCCTGTGCCTCATGGGAACAGTCCAGCCCGAACTGCCAAGCCATGTCTTCCCTGGACCGGAAACAAGCATCCTGGGACCGGTTTCGGGTTCAAAACCCTCATCAGCCAGGCTATCTTGAATCCAGTGGCAAAGTGAGCAAGGGACCCACGTCTGGGCATACCCTGCCAACTTAGGGCGAACAAAGCGATACCAAAGGGGATGATGGACGGAGCGTTAGAGCAAATCAAACACTCACCCCCAGTCAACTGATCTGGGTTTAATCCATCATCATTCTTTAGCTCACTCCACCACCCCAGTTCAGACATGGCCATATGCAAATCAGTCTGACCCTGTGCCTCATGGGAACAGTCCAGCCCG
Source organism: Calotriton arnoldi (assembly GCA_963921515.1). Taxonomy (NCBI): domain Eukaryota; kingdom Metazoa; phylum Chordata; class Amphibia; order Caudata; family Salamandridae; genus Calotriton; species Calotriton arnoldi. The sequence continues at coordinate 60,189 of CAWUFW010023506.1, forward strand.
AACTGCCAAGCCATGTCTTCCCTGGACCGGAAACAAGCATCCTGGGACCGGTTTCGGGTTCAAAACCCTCATCAGCCAGGCTATCTTGAATCCAGTGGCAAAGTGAGCAAGGGACCCACGTCTGGGCATACCCTGCCAACTTAGGGCGAACAAAGCGATACCAAAGGGGATGATGGACGGAGCGTTAGAGCAAATCAAACACTCACCCCCAGTCAACTGATCTGGGTTTAATCCATCATCATTCTTTAGCTCACTCCACCACCCCAGTTCAGACATGGCCATATGCAAATCAGTCTGACCCTGTGCCTCATGGGAACAGTCCAGCCCGAACTGCCAAGCCATGTCTTCCCTGGACCGGAAACAAGCATCCTGGGACCGGTTTCGGGTTCAAAACCCTCATCAGCCAGGCTATCTTGAATCCAGTGGCAAAGTGAGCAAGGGACCCACGTCTGGGCATACCCTGCCAACTTAGGGCGAACAAAGCGATACCAAAGGGGATGATGGACGGAGCGTTAGAGCAAATCAAACACTCACCCCCAGTCAACTGATCTGGGTTTAATCCATCATCATTCTTTAGCTCACTCCACCACCCCAGTTCAGACATGGCCATATGCAAATCAGTCTGACCCTGTGCCTCATGGGAACAGTCCAGCCCGAACTGCCAAGCCATGTCTTCCCTGGACCGGAAACAAGCATCCTGGGACCGGTTTCGGGTTCAAAACCCTCATCAGCCAGGCTATCTTGAATCCAGTGGCAAAGTGAGCAAGGGACCCACGTCTGGGCATACCCTGCCAACTTAGGGCGAACAAAGCGATACCAAAGGGGATGATGGACGGAGCGTTAGAGCAAATCAAACACTCACCCCCAGTCAACTGATCTGGGTTTAATCCATCATCATTCTTTAGCTCACTCCACCACCCCAGTTCAGACATGGCCATATGCAAATCAGTCTGACCCTGTGCCTCATGGGAACAGTCCAGCCCGAACTGCCAAGCCATGTCTTCCCTGGACCGGAAACAAGCATCCTGGGACCGGTTTCGGGTTCAAAACCCTCATCAGCCAGGCTATCTTGAATCCAGTGGCAAAGTGAGCAAGGGACCCACGTCTGGGCATACCCTGCCAACTTAGGGCGAACAAAGCGATACCAAAGGGGATGATGGACGGAGCGTTAGAGCAAATCAAACACTCACCCCCAGTCAACTGATCTGGGTTTAATCCATCATCATTCTTTAGCTCACTCCACCACCCCAGTTCAGACATGGCCATATGCAAATCAGTCTGACCCTGTGCCTCATGGGAACAGTCCAGCCCGAACTGCCAAGCCATGTCTTCCCTGGACCGGAAACAAGCATCCTGGGACCGGTTTCGGGTTCAAAACCCTCATCAGCCAGGCTATCTTGAATCCAGTGGCAAAGTGAGCAAGGGACCCACGTCTGGGCATACCCTGCCAACTTAGGGCGAACAAAGCGATACCAAAGGGGATGATGGACGGAGCGTTAGAGCAAATCAAACACTCACCCCCAGTCAACTGATCTGGGTTTAATCCATCATCATTCTTTAGCTCACTCCACCACCCCAGTTCAGACATGGCCATATGCAAATCAGTCTGACCCTGTGCCTCATGGGAACAGTCCAGCCCGAACTGCCAAGCCATGTCTTCCCTGGACCGGAAACAAGCATCCTGGGACCGGTTTCGGGTTCAAAACCCTCATCAGCCAGGCTATCTTGAATCCAGTGGCAAAGTGAGCAAGGGACCCACGTCTGGGCATACCCTGCCAACTTAGGGCGAACAAAGCGATACCAAAGGGGATGATGGACGGAGCGTTAGAGCAAATCAAACACTCACCCCCAGTCAACTGATCTGGGTTTAATCCATCATCATTCTTTAGCTCACTCCACCACCCCAGTTCAGACATGGCCATATGCAAATCAGTCTGACCCTGTGCCTCATGGGAACAGTCCAGCCCGAACTGCCAAGCCATGTCTTCCCTGGACCGGAAACAAGCATCCTGGGACCGGTTTCGGGTTCAAAACCCTCATCAGCCAGGCTATCTTGAATCCAGTGGCAAAGTGAGCAAGGGACCCACGTCTGGGCATACCCTGCCAACTTAGGGCGAACAAAGCGATACCAAAGGGGATGATGGACGGAGCGTTAGAGCAAATCAAACACTCACCCCCAGTCAACTGATCTGGGTTTAATCCATCATCATTCTTTAGCTCACTCCACCACCCCAGTTCAGACATGGCCATATGCAAATCAGTCTGACCCTGTGCCTCATGGGAACAGTCCAGCCCGAACTGCCAAGCCATGTCTTCCCTGGACCGGAAACAAGCATCCTGGGACCGGTTTCGGGTTCAAAACCCTCATCAGCCAGGCTATCTTGAATCCAGTGGCAAAGTGAGCAAGGGACCCACGTCTGGGCATACCCTGCCAACTTAGGGCGAACAAAGCGATACCAAAGGGGATGATGGACGGAGCGTTAGAGCAAATCAAACACTCACCCCCAGTCAACTGATCTGGGTTTAATCCATCATCATTCTTTAGCTCACTCCACCACCCCAGTTCAGACATGGCCATATGCAAATCAGTCTGACCCTGTGCCTCATGGGAACAGTCCAGCCCGAACTGCCAAGCCATGTCTTCCCTGGACCGGAAACAAGCATCCTGGGACCGGTTTCGGGTTCAAAACCCTCATCAGCCAGGCTATCTTGAATCCAGTGGCAAAGTGAGCAAGGGACCCACGTCTGGGCATACCCTGCCAACTTAGGGCGAACAAAGCGATACCAAAGGGGATGATGGACGGAGCGTTAGAGCAAATCAAACACTCACCCCCAGTCAACTGATCTGGGTTTAATCCATCATCATTCTTTAGCTCACTCCACCACCCCAGTTCAGACATGGCCATATGCAAATCAGTCTGACCCTGTGCCTCATGGGAACAGTCCAGCCCGAACTGCCAAGCCATGTCTTCCCTGGACCGGAAACAAGCATCCTGGGACCGGTTTCGGGTTCAAAACCCTCATCAGCCAGGCTATCTTGAATCCAGTGGCAAAGTGAGCAAGGGACCCACGTCTGGGCATACCCTGCCAACTTAGGGCGAACAAAGCGATACCAAAGGGGATGATGGACGGAGCGTTAGAGCAAATCAAACACTCACCCCCAGTCAACTGATCTGGGTTTAATCCATCATCATTCTTTAGCTCACTCCACCACCCCAGTTCAGACATGGCCATATGCAAATCAGTCTGACCCTGTGCCTCATGGGAACAGTCCAGCCCGAACTGCCAAGCCATGTCTTCCCTGGACCGGAAACAAGCATCCTGGGACCGGTTTCGGGTTCAAAACCCTCATCAGCCAGGCTATCTTGAATCCAGTGGCAAAGTGAGCAAGGGACCCACGTCTGGGCATACCCTGCCAACTTAGGGCGAACAAAGCGATACCAAAGGGGATGATGGACGGAGCGTTAGAGCAAATCAAACACTCACCCCCAGTCAACTGATCTGGGTTTAATCCATCATCATTCTTTAGCTCACTCCACCACCCCAGTTCAGACATGGCCATATGCAAATCAGTCTGACCCTGTGCCTCATGGGAACAGTCCAGCCCGAACTGCCAAGCCATGTCTTCCCTGGACCGGAAACAAGCATCCTGGGACCGGTTTCGGGTTCAAAACCCTCATCAGCCAGGCTATCTTGAATCCAGTGGCAAAGTGAGCAAGGGACCCACGTCTGGGCATACCCTGCCAACTTAGGGCGAACAAAGCGATACCAAAGGGGATGATGGACGGAGCGTTAGAGCAAATCAAACACTCACCCCCAGTCAACTGATCTGGGTTTAATCCATCATCATTCTTTAGCTCACTCCACCACCCCAGTTCAGACATGGCCATATGCAAATCAGTCTGACCCTGTGCCTCATGGGAACAGTCCAGCCCGAACTGCCAAGCCATGTCTTCCCTGGACCGGAAACAAGCATCCTGGGACCGGTTTCGGGTTCAAAACCCTCATCAGCCAGGCTATCTTGAATCCAGTGGCAAAGTGAGCAAGGGACCCACGTCTGGGCATACCCTGCCAACTTAGGGCGAACAAAGCGATACCAAAGGGGATGATGGACGGAGCGTTAGAGCAAATCAAACACTCACCCCCAGTCAACTGATCTGGGTTTAATCCATCATCATTCTTTAGCTCACTCCACCACCCCAGTTCAGACATGGCCATATGCAAATCAGTCTGACCCTGTGCCTCATGGGAACAGTCCAGCCCGAACTGCCAAGCCATGTCTTCCCTGGACCGGAAACAAGCATCCTGGGACCGGTTTCGGGTTCAAAACCCTCATCAGCCAGGCTATCTTGAATCCAGTGGCAAAGTGAGCAAGGGACCCACGTCTGGGCATACCCTGCCAACTTAGGGCGAACAAAGCGATACCAAAGGGGATGATGGACGGAGCGTTAGAGCAAATCAAACACTCACCCCCAGTCAACTGATCTGGGTTTAATCCATCATCATTCTTTAGCTCACTCCACCACCCCAGTTCAGACATGGCCATATGCAAATCAGTCTGACCCTGTGCCTCATGGGAACAGTCCAGCCCGAACTGCCAAGCCATGTCTTCCCTGGACCGGAAACAAGCATCCTGGGACCGGTTTCGGGTTCAAAACCCTCATCAGCCAGGCTATCTTGAATCCAGTGGCAAAGTGAGCAAGGGACCCACGTCTGGGCATACCCTGCCAACTTAGGGCGAACAAAGCGATACCAAAGGGGATGATGGACGGAGCGTTAGAGCAAATCAAACACTCACCCCCAGTCAACTGATCTGGGTTTAATCCATCATCATTCTTTAGCTCACTCCACCACCCCAGTTCAGACATGGCCATATGCAAATCAGTCTGACCCTGTGCCTCATGGGAACAGTCCAGCCCGAACTGCCAAGCCATGTCTTCCCTGGACCGGAAACAAGCATCCTGGGACCGGTTTCGGGTTCAAAACCCTCATCAGCCAGGCTATCTTGAATCCAGTGGCAAAGTGAGCAAGGGACCCACGTCTGGGCATACCCTGCCAACTTAGGGCGAACAAAGCGATACCAAAGGGGATGATGGACGGAGCGTTAGAGCAAATCAAACACTCACCCCCAGTCAACTGATCTGGGTTTAATCCATCATCATTCTTTAGCTCACTCCACCACCCCAGTTCAGACATGGCCATATGCAAATCAGTCTGACCCTGTGCCTCATGGGAACAGTCCAGCCCGAACTGCCAAGCCATGTCTTCCCTGGACCGGAAACAAGCATCCTGGGACCGGTTTCGGGTTCAAAACCCTCATCAGCCAGGCTATCTTGAATCCAGTGGCAAAGTGAGCAAGGGACCCACGTCTGGGCATACCCTGCCAACTTAGGGCGAACAAAGCGATACCAAAGGGGATGATGGACGGAGCGTTAGAGCAAATCAAACACTCACCCCCAGTCAACTGATCTGGGTTTAATCCATCATCATTCTTTAGCTCACTCCACCACCCCAGTTCAGACATGGCCATATGCAAATCAGTCTGACCCTGTGCCTCATGGGAACAGTCCAGCCCGAACTGCCAAGCCATGTCTTCCCTGGACCGGAAACAAGCATCCTGGGACCGGTTTCGGGTTCAAAACCCTCATCAGCCAGGCTATCTTGAATCCAGTGGCAAAGTGAGCAAGGGACCCACGTCTGGGCATACCCTGCCAACTTAGGGCGAACAAAGCGATACCAAAGGGGATGATGGACGGAGCGTTAGAGCAAATCAAACACTCACCCCCAGTCAACTGATCTGGGTTTAATCCATCATCATTCTTTAGCTCACTCCACCACCCCAGTTCAGACATGGCCATATGCAAATCAGTCTGACCCTGTGCCTCATGGGAACAGTCCAGCCCGAACTGCCAAGCCATGTCTTCCCTGGACCGGAAACAAGCATCCTGGGACCGGTTTCGGGTTCAAAACCCTCATCAGCCAGGCTATCTTGAATCCAGTGGCAAAGTGAGCAAGGGACCCACGTCTGGGCATACCCTGCCAACTTAGGGCGAACAAAGCGATACCAAAGGGGATGATGGACGGAGCGTTAGAGCAAATCAAACACTCACCCCCAGTCAACTGATCTGGGTTTAATCCATCATCATTCTTTAGCTCACTCCACCACCCCAGTTCAGACATGGCCATATGCAAATCAGTCTGACCCTGTGCCTCATGGGAACAGTCCAGCCCGAACTGCCAAGCCATGTCTTCCCTGGACCGGAAACAAGCATCCTGGGACCGGTTTCGGGTTCAAAACCCTCATCAGCCAGGCTATCTTGAATCCAGTGGCAAAGTGAGCAAGGGACCCACGTCTGGGCATACCCTGCCAACTTAGGGCGAACAAAGCGATACCAAAGGGGATGATGGACGGAGCGTTAGAGCAAATCAAACACTCACCCCCAGTCAACTGATCTGGGTTTAATCCATCATCATTCTTTAGCTCACTCCACCACCCCAGTTCAGACATGGCCATATGCAAATCAGTCTGACCCTGTGCCTCATGGGAACAGTCCAGCCCGAACTGCCAAGCCATGTCTTCCCTGGACCGGAAACAAGCATCCTGGGACCGGTTTCGGGTCCAAACCCTCATCAGCCAGGCTATCTTGAATCCAGTGGCAAAGTGAGCAAGGGACCCACGTCTGGGCATACCCTGCCAACTTAGGGCGAACAAAGCGATACCAAAGGGGATGATGGACGGAGCGTTAGAGCAAATCAAACACTCACCCCCAGTCAACTGATCTGGGTTTAATCCATCATCATTCTGTAGCTCACTCCTCCACCCCAGTTCAGACATGGCCATATGCAAATCAGTCTGACCCTCAAGCGCTCCGTCCATCATCCCCTTTGGTATCGCTTTGTTCGCCCTAAGTTGGCAGGGTATGCCCAGACGTGGGTCCCTTGCTCACTTTGCCACTGGATTCAAGCTAGCCTGGCTGATGACGGCTGAATAGCCAGAAACCGGTCCCAGGATGCTTGTTTCCGGTCCAGGGAAGACATGGCTTGGCAGTTCGGGCTGGACTGTTCCCATGAGGCACAGGGTCAGACTGATTTGCATATGGCCATGTCTGAACTGGGGTGGTGGAGTGAGCTAAAGAATGATGATGGATTAAACCCAGATCAGTTGACTGGGGGTGAGTGTTTGATTAGCTCAAGCGCTCCGTCCATCATCCCCTTTGGTATCGCTTTGTTCGCCCTAAGTTGGCAGGGTATGCCCAGACGTGGGTCCCTTGCTCACTTTGCCACTGGATTCAAGCTAGCCTGGCTGATGACGGCTGAATAGCCAGAAACCGGTCCCAGGATGCTTGTTTCCGGTCCAGGGAAGACATGGCTTGGCAGTTCGGGCTGGACTGTTCCCATGAGGCACAGGGTCAGACTGATTTGCATATGGCCATGTCTGAACTGGGGTGGTGGAGTGAGCTAAAGAATGATGATGGATTAAACCCAGATCAGTTGACTGGGGGTGAGTGTTTGATTAGCTCAAGCGCTCCGTCCATCATCCCCTTTGGTATCGCTTTGTTTGCCCTAAGTTGGCAGGGTATGCCCAGACGTGGGTCCCTTGCTCACTTTGCCACTGGATTCAAGCTAGCCTGGCTGATGACGGCTGAATAGCCAGAAACCGGTCCCAGGATGCTTGTTTCCGGTCCAGGGAAGACATGGCTTGGCAGTTCGGGCTGGACTGTTCCCATGAGGCACAGGGTCAGACTGATTTGCATATGGCCATGTCTGAACTGGGGTGGTGGAGTGAGCTAAAGAATGATGATGGATTAAACCCAGATCAGTTGACTGGGGGTGAGTGTTTGATTAGCTCAAGCGCTCCGTCCATCATCCCCTTTGGTATCGCTTTGTTCGCCCTAAGTTGGCAGGGTATGCCCAGACGTGGGTCCCTTGCTCACTTTGCCACTGGATTCAAGCTAGCCTGGCTGATGACGGCTGAATAGCCAGAAACCGGTCCCAGGATGCTTGTTTCCGGTCCAGGGAAGACATGGCTTGGCAGTTCGGGCTGGACTGTTCCCATGAGGCACAGGGTCAGACTGATTTGCATATGGCCATGTCTGAACTGGGGTGGCGGAGTGAGCTAAAGAATGATGATGGATTAAACCCAGATCAGTTGACTGGGGGTGAGTGTTTGATTAGCTCAAGCGCTCCGTCCATCATCCCCTTTGGTATCGCTTTGTTTGCCCTAAGTTGGCAGGGTATGCCCAGACGTGGGTCCCTTGCTCACTTTGCCACTGGATTCAAGCTAGCCTGGCTGATGACGGCTGAATAGCCAGAAACCGGTACCAGGATGCTTGTTTCCGGTCCAGGGAAGACATGGCTTGGCAGTTCGGGCTGGACTGTTCCCATGAGGCACAGGGTCAGACTGATTTGCATATGGCCATGTCTGAACTGGGGTGGTGGAGTGAGCTAAAGAATGATGATGGATTAAACCCAGATCAGTTGACTGGGGGTGAGTGTTTGATTAGCTCAAGCGCTCCGTCCATCATCCCCTTTGGTATCGCTTTGTTCGCCCTAAGTTGGCAGGGTATGCCCAGACGTGGGTCCCTTGCTCACTTTGCCACTGGATTCAAGCTAGCCTGGCTGATGACGGCTGAATAGCCAGAAACCGGTCCCAGGATGCTTGTTTCCGGTCCAGGGAAGACATGGCTTGGCAGTTCGGGCTGGACTGTTCCCATGAGGCACAGGGTCAGACTGATTTGCATATGGCCATGTCTGAACTGGGGTGGTGGAGTGAGCTAAAGAATGATGATGGATTAAACCCAGATCAGTTGACTGGGGGTGAGTGTTTGATTAGCTCAAGCGCTCCGTCCATCATCCCCTTTGGTATCGCTTTGTTCGCCCTAAGTTGGCAGGGTATGCCCAGACGCGGGTCCCTTGCTCACTTTGCCACTGGATTCAAGCTAGCCTGGCTGATGGTGGCTGAATAGCCAGAAACCGGTCCCAGGATGCTTGTTTCCGGTCCAGGGAAGACATGGCTTGGCAGTTCGGGCTGGACTGTTCCCATGAGGCACAGGGTCAGACTGATTTGCATATGGCCATGTCTGAACTGGGGTGGTGGAGTGAGCTAAAGAATGATGATGGATTAAACCCAGATCAGTTGACTGGGGGTGAGTGTTTGATTAGCTCAAGCGCTCCGTCCATCATCCCCTTTGGTATCGCTGTGTTCGCCCTAAGTTGGCAGGGTATGCCCAGACGTGGGTCCCTTGCTCACTTTGCCACTGGATTCAAGCTAGCCTGGCTGATGACGGCTGAATAGCCAGAAACCGGTCCCAGGATGCTTGTTTCCGGTCCAGGAAAGACATGGCTTGGCAGTTCGGGCTGGACTGTTCCCATGAGGCACAGGGTCAGACTGATTTGCATATGGCCATGTCTGAACTGGGGTGGTGGAGTGAGCTAAAGAATGATGATGGATTAAACCCAGATCAGTTGACTGGGGGTGAGTGTTTGATTAGCTCAAGCGCTCCGTCCATCATCCCCTTTGGTATCGCTTTGTTCGCCCTAAGTTGGCAGGGTATGCCCAGACGTGGGTCCCTTGCTCACTTTGCCACTGGATTCAAGCTAGCCTGGCTGATGACGGCTGAATAGCCAGAAACCGGTCCCAGGATGCTTGTTTCCGGTCCAGGAAAGACATGGCTTGGCAGTTCGGGCTGGACTGTTCCCATGAGGCACAGGGTCAGACTGATTTGCATATGGCCATGTCTGAACTGGGGTGGTGGAATGAGCTAAAGAATGATGATGGATTAAACCCAGATCAGTTGACTGGGGGTGAGTGTTTCATTAGCTCAAGCGCTCCGTCCATCATCCCCTTTGGTATCGCTTTGTTCGCACTAAGTTGGCAGGGTATGCCCAGACGTGGGTCCCTTGCTCACTTTGCCACTGGATTCAAGCTAGCCTGGCTGATGACGGCTGAATAGCCAGTAACCGGTCCCAGGATGCTTGTTTCCGGTCCAGGGAAGACATGGCTTGGCAGTTCGAGCTGGACTGTTCCCATGAGGCACAGAGTCAGACTGATTTGCATATGGCCATGTCTGAACTGGGGTGGTGGAGTGAGCTAAAGAATGATGATGGATTAAACACAGATCAGTTGACTGGGGGTGAGTGTTTGATTAGCTCAAGCGCTCCGTCCATCATCCCCTTTGGTATCGCTTTGTTCGCCCTAAATTGGCAGGGTATGCCCAGACGTGGGTCCCTTGCTCACTTTGCCACTGGATTCAAGCTAGCCTGGCTGATGACGGCTGAATAGCCAGAAACTGGTCCCAGGATGCTTGTTTCCGGTCCAGGGAAGACATGGCTTGGCAGTTCGGGCTGGACTGTTCCCATGAGGCACAGGGTCAGACTGATTTGCATATGGCCATGTCTGAACTGGGGTGGTGGAGTGAGCTAAAGAATGATGATGGATTAAACCCAGATCAGTTGACTGAAGGTGAGTGTTTGATTAGCTCAAGCGCTCCGTCCATCATCCCCTTTGGTATCGCTTTGTTCGCCCTAAGTTGGCAGGGTATGCCTAGACGTGGGTCCCTTGCTCACTTTGCCACTGGATTCAAGCTAGCCTGGCTGATGATGGCTGAATAGCCAGAAACCGGTCCCAGGATGCTTGTTTCCGGTCCAGGGAAGACATGGCTTGGCAGTTCGGGCTGGACTGTTCCCATGAGGCACAGGGTCAGACTGATTTGCATATGGCCATGTCTGAACTCGGGTGGTGGAGAGAGCTAAAGAATGATGATGGATTAAACCCAGATCAGTTGACTGGGGGTGAGTGTTTGATTAGCTCAAGCGCTCCGTCCATCATCCCCTTTGGCATCGCTTTGTTCGCCCTAAGTTGGCAGGGTATGCCCACACGCGGGTCCCTTGCTCACTTTGCCACTGGATTCAAGCTAGCCTGGCTGATGACTGCTGAATAGCCAGAAACCGGTCCCAGGATGCTTGTTTCCGATCCAGGGAAGACATGGCTTGGCAGTTCGGGCTGGACTGTTCCCATGAGGCACAGGGTCAGACTGATTTGTATATGGCCATGTCTGAACTGGGGTGGTGGAGTGAGCTAAACAATGATGATGGATTAAACCCAGATTAGTTGACTGGAGGTGAGAGTTTGATTAGCTCAAGCGCTCCGTCCATCATCCCCTTTGGTATCGCTTTGTTCGCCCTAAGTTGGCAGGGTTTGCCCAGACGTGGGTCCCTTGCTCACTTTGCCACTGGATTCAAGCTAGCCTGGCTGATGACGGCTGAATAGCCAGAAACTGGTCCCAGGATGCTTGTTTCCGGTCCAGGGAAGACATGGCTTGGCAGTTCGGGCTGGACTGTTCCCATGAGGCACAGGGTCAGACTGATTTGCATATGGCCATGTCTGAACTAGGGTGGTGGAGTGAGCTAAAGAATGATGATGGATTAAACCCAGATCAGTTGACTGGGGGTGAGTGTTTGATTAGCTCAAGCGCTCCGTCCATCATCCCCTTTGGTATCGCTTTGTTTGCCCTAAGATGGCAGGGTATGCCCAGACGCGGGTCCCTTGCTCACTTTGCCACTGGATTCAAGCTAGCCTTGCTGATGACGGCTGAATAGCCAGAAACCGGTCCCAGGATGCTTCTTTCCGGTCCAGGGAAGACATGGCTTGGCAGTTCGGGCTGGACTGTTCCCATGAGGCACAGGGTCAGACTGATTTGCATATGGCCATGTCTGAACTGGGGTGGTGGAGTGAGCTAAAGAATGATGATGGATTAAACCCAGATCAGTTGACTGGGGGTAAGTGTTTGATTAGCTCAAGCGCTCTGTCCATCATCCCCTTTGGTATCGCTTTGTTCGCCCTAAGTTGGCAGGGTATGCCCAGACGTGGGTCCCTTGCTCACTTTGCCACTGGATTCAAGCTAGCCTGGCTGATGACGGCTGAATAGCCAGAAACCGGTCCCAGGATGCTTGTTTCCGGTCCAGGGAAGACATGGCTTGGCAGTTCGGGCTGGACTGTTCCCATGAGGCACAGGGTCAGACTGATTTGCATATGGCCATGTCTGAACTGGGGTGGTGGAGTGAGCTAAAGAATGATGATGGATTAAACCCAGATCAGTTTACTGGGGGTGAGTGTTTGATTAGCTCAAGCGCTCCGTCCATCATCCCCTTTGGTATCGCTTTGTTCGCCCTAAGTTGGCAGGGTATGCCCAGACCTGGGTCCCTTGCTCACTTTGCCACTGGATTCAAGCTAGCCTGGCTGATGACGGCTGAATAGCCAGAAACCGGTTCCAGGATGCTTGTTTCCGGTCCAGGGAAGACATGGCTTGGCAGTTTGGGCTGGACTGTTCCCATGAGGCACAGGGTTAGACTGATTTGCATATGGCCATGTCTGACCTGGGGTGGTGGAGTGAGCTAAAGAATGATGATGGATTAAACCCAGATCAGTTGACTGGGGGTGAGTGTTTGATTAGCTCAAGCGCTCCGTCCATCAACCCCTTTGGTATCGCTTTGTTCGCCCTAAGTTGGCAGGGTATGCCCAGACGTGGGTCCCTTGCTCACTTTGCCACTGGATTCAAGCTAGCCTGGCTGATGACGGCTGAATAGCCAGAAACCGGTCCTAGGATGCTTGTTTCTGGTCCAGGGAAGACATGGCTTGGCAGTTCGGGCTGGACTGTTCCCATGAGGCACAGGGTCAGACTGATTTGCATATGGCCATGTCTGAACTGGGGTGGTGGAGTGAGCTAAAGAATGATGATGGATTAAACCCAGATCAGTTGACTGGGGTGAGTGTTTGATTAGCTCAAGCGCTCCGTCCATCATCCCCTTTGGTATCGCTTTGTTTGCAATAAGTTGGCAGGGTATGCCCAGACGTGGGTCCCTTGCTCACTTTGCCACTGGATTCAAGCTAGCCTGGCTGATGACGGCTGAATAGCCAGAAACCGGTCCCAGGATGCTTGTTTCCGGTCCAGGGAAGACATGGCTTGGCAGTTCGGGCTGGACTGTTCCCATGAGGCACAGGGTCAGACTGATTTGCATATGGCCATGTCTGAACTGGGGTGGTGGAGTGAGCTAAAGAATGATTATGGATTAAACCCAGATCAGTTGACTGGGGGTGAGTGTTTGATTAGCTCAAGCGCTCCGTCCATCATCCCCTTTGGTATCGCTTTGTTCGCCCTAAGTTGGCAGGGTATGCCCAGACGTGGGTCCCTTGCTCACTTTGCCACTGGATTCAAGCTAGCCTGGCTGATGACGACTGAATAGCCAGAAACCGGTCCCAGGATGCTTGTTTCCGGTCCAGGGAACACATGGCTTGGCAGTTTGGGCTGGACTGTTCCCATGAGGCACAGGGTCAGACTGATTTGCATATGGCCATGTCTGAACTGGGGTGGTGGAGTGAGCTAAAGAATGATGATGGATTAAATCCAGATCAGTTGACTGGGGGTGAGTGTTTGATTAGCTCAAGCGCTCCGTCCATCATCCCCTTTGGTATCGCTTTGTTCGCCCTAAGTTGGCAGGGTATGCCCAGACGTGGGTCCCTTGCTCACTTTGCCACTGGATTCAAGCTAGCCTGCCTGATGACGGCTGAATAGCCAGAAACTGGTCCCAGGATGCTTGTTTCCGGTCCAGGGAAGACATGGCTTGGCAGTTCGGGCTGGACTGTTCCCATGAGGCACAGGGTCAGACTGATTTGCATATGGCCATGTCTGAACTGGGGTGGTGGAGTGAGCTAAAGAATGATGATGGATTAAACCCAGATCAGTTGACTGGGGGTGAGTGTTTGATTAGCTCAAGCGCTCCGTCCATCATCCCCTTTGGTATCGCTTTGTTCGCCCTAAGTTGGCAGGGTATGCCCAGACATGGGTCCCTTGCTCACTTTGCCACTGGATTCAAGCTAGCCTGGCTGATGATGGCTGAATAGCCAGAAACCGGTCCCAGGATGCTTGTTTCCGGTCCAGGGAAGACATGGCTTGGCAGTTCGGGCTGGACTGTTCCCATGAGGCACAGGGTCAGACTGATTTGCATATGGCCATGTCTGAACTGGGGTGGTGGAGTGAGCTAAAGAATGATGATGGATTAAACCCAGATCAGTTCACTGGGGGTGAGTGTTTGATTAGCTCAAGCGCTCCGTCCATCATCCCCTTTGGTATCGCTTTGTTCGCCCTACGTTGGCAGGGTATGCCCAGACGTGGGTCCCTTGCTCACTTTGCCACTGGATTCAAGCTAGCCTGGATGATGACGGCTGAATAGCCAGAAACCGGTCCCAGGATGCTTGTTTCCGGTCCAGGGAAGACATGGCTTGGCAGTTCGGGCTGGACTGTTCCCATGAGGCACAGGGTCAGACTCATTTGCATATGGCCATGTCTGAACTGGGGTGGTGGAGTGAGCTAAAGAATGATGATGGATTAAACCCAGATCAGTTGACTGGGTGTGAGTGTTTGATTAGCTCAAGCGCTCCGTCCATCATCCCCTTTGGTATCGCTTTGTTCGCCCTAAGTTGGCAGGGTATGCCCAGACGTGGGTCCCTTGCTCACTTTGCCACTGGATTCAAGCTAGCCTGGCTGATGACGGCTGAATAGCCAGAAACCGGTCCCAGGATGCTTGTTTCCGGTCCAG